>WNWU01000064.1:2601490-2615166 GCA_012654045.1 Ptyas mucosa
CTAGTCTAGTCTAGTCTAGTCTAGTCTAGTCTAGTCTAGTCTAGTCTAGTCTAGTCTAGTCTGGTCTATCTTTCTACCACACTATCTAGGGGTGAGTTCTACTTACCTTTACTACCAGTTCGCATATAATGCTTGCTAAGCTTGCCGGAGAACCTACCATATGCTCCAATTGTAAATTTATTGCTTTGGTTCTAAGAGCTTCTTTGGATAAAGAAGATAGCCTCTTGGCTGCAGCAACTTTGCATGCAAGTCAGAATGGAGTTTTAAGTGGCACCAAGTTTTTGCAATAAGATTCTTAACTGTATTCTGATCTATGGCTGTATTAAAGATTTGAAGATTTTATATGATGAATGGTTGCAGGAACTGGGTATGTCTAGTCTAATGAAGAGAAGGACTAGGGGTGACATGATAGCAGTCTTCCAATATTTTAGGGGCTGTCACAAAGAAGAGGGGACAACCTATTCTCTACAGCATCTGAGGGCAGGACAAGAAGTAACGGATGGAAATTTATCAAAGAGAGATCCAACCTAGAACTAAGAAGAAATTTCCTGACAGTGAGAACAATCAGTAGAATGGCTTGCCTTCAGAAGTTGTGAATGCTCCATCACTGGAGGTTTTTAAGAAGAGATTAGACAGCGATTTGTCCTACTTGAGCAGGTGGTTGGGCTAGAAGACCTCCAATGTCATTCCCAACTCTGTTATTCTGATATTCTGATAGATTGATAACTGATGCCATTGCTTTAACTTAAAATAGACACTTGAACATCTTGGGACACTCCTTGGGACACTGAGCAGGCTTTGGGCCTATTTCTTGGATATTTGGATATTTCTGAAGAGCTTTACTCACTTTGGGTTCCCCCAACATTTTATACAGTTTTGTTTTATTTCTGTTCCTAAATTGTATATAAGAGGGGCAGCCATATAAATCCTTTAAATTAATCAATCCTGGATAGGTAGATTTTTTTTAAATCAGTGTTGAACATGTCAAGGAAATTGCTTTTTCTTTTTGATTTGGCTGTACAGCATCTTGTTAGCCCATTAGAAATTCTGAAAATATTAGATGAATTGCAATAGAGGAGAAAAGAGTATAAATGTGCTATATATAGATGATACATATTAATTTCTAATCTCATTTAATTGGTTCTTTGTCTACTTACTCTACAAATTGGAGTAATTCAGATTTGTTGCCACTGGCACTCAGTGATAATTTTGATATGTTAAGTAACTTGGATTTTAGGTTGTAGACTGATTCTTATCTTTGATATAAAGATTCCTGGGAAGCTTTCTCCTCTAGTATTTCTGAAATTATGCTGTAATTTAATACAAATTTAAAAGATGTAGACAAATGGCATATAGTTCATATGAATATCTAGTGTACAATGAATTTAATCTCAAGTCTGATTTATATTTTGACTGGGCTTTTATTTATATTGCTATATATTACTTAGCAATTTTCAAAACAGCTGAAAGATTGTCATGCAGAAGATTAAGTCCTGTCCTTTGACAATCCAGAATTGAAGGCATGCAATAAGAACAGGAAGTGAGATCCTGGTTGAGGTTTTTTTTGGGGGGGAGGGATATTTTCCTAACATGAAGAACAGTTTGACAATGGAACCAATTATTTAAACAAGTTGTAGACTCCCTTACATGTGTTTAGGCAGAGGCAGGATGGGCATCTGTCAGAAACACTTTAATTTGGATTCTTGCAGAACACATGAAGTCAAACAACAGCAGAAATGGCCCTTTCCAATCAATGACTCTGCAATTCTATTCCACGCTATTAAATAATATTATTTGGGGGAATATCCTTCAATATTTTTACTGCATAAATTGCTTATTATCTGCACTAATGTCAAGCATTTCATTAGGTATTAAAGTAAATAACCCAATAACCTAATGTAACCAGTGGTGAAATCTTCCACGGTTTGCCACCAGTTTGCTGCTCGCGCATGCACAGTGCGTACCAAATGTGTGCGGTGCACTTGCATGCACAATGCGTGCCAAACGCACGCTGCACACATGCACATGCAGAGTGCGCACCAAATGCATGCTGTGCCCGGAAAAAGGAGGCTTAAGAAGGTAAGTAGAACAGCGAGGGAGGAAAACAGCTGTGCCGCAAGATTTAGATTCACTAGAAAGCAGGATTTCCTGCTTTTTAGTGATTTTAAATCACGCGGCACAGCTGATTGTAGGAAATGCTGGTTCGGACCAAGAGGTAGCTTTTTTTTACTACTGATTCACCTGAACCGGTGCAAACTGGTAGGATTTCACCACTGAATGTAACCACGGTGCCTGATTGGAAAAAGAGCTTTAAAATTCTCTCTGGATTCATTTTGAAAGTTATTATTTTGGCACCACCAAAATCCCAGCAAATATTGTGATGTTTAATTGCATATAATGCAAAATATACTTGAAAAATACTTTTATATATGCACGGGTCACATTATAGGGTAAGCCCAATTAAAATAAGCTGTGAAATCTGCATTGATGCAAACTCGGATAAACTGATCCTCTCACAAGGTTATTATTTTGGTCCAATTTACCTATAAAGAAATGGTTTTTAAAACTCCTGTAAAACTTAAAACAGCTCTTTTTAATCTCAAGTGTTCTTCTTGGCTCTGTTCTGCAGCTGAAAGAATTACATGGAATGGATATTAATAGTTTCTGTCACTTTCCAAGTTTGAATATCCTATTCTTTTAAATTAGCTGAAGGTTTCTTCTGCTTTGATTTTAAAATGACGTTAATGCAGAAAAAGTGGTTTTGTGTATATTAGCCATCTCAGGGACTGTTGATTAAGGATTGGCTGCTATTCATGTATTGGATCATAAATTCTCTGGCTTGGGCTGTCCTATAATTACGTATTTTAAACTGAAACCCACAAGATTGTTAATAGGATCTTATTATTGTGTCTCAATTATTGTGTCTCAAAGATAAATGTGCTTATTTTGGGTATGCATCCAGTATATGAAATAGGTCAAGAACTGTGAACATGGAACTGGACAAAAGAATTAATATGCATCAGTAGAAGAATAAATCTAAATATAATGTACAAGAGTGGATTGTTGAGCTATGCTGTTTGTCCCCATCTGAATTAATATGAAACTTAATACTGAAGTACACGATGGTGATTTATCATTTAAATTAACATAAATTTAACTGCTTTAATTTTAATTTAATTTAATATTTAAATTTATATACCGCTCTTCTCCCGAAGGACTCAGGGCGGTGAACAGCCAGAAGTAAAAAACATCAGTTTGTTACCTGGACTGTTTACATGCAGTAGGTTTCTCTGTTACTTGCGAGATATTAGGACAGAAATTTGGTGTTTTACACCTGAAGTCAGCAAACAGGAATCATTAAATTGAGATTTTATGTAATATTTCAATAATGATGCAAAGATGAGAACTTTCAATCCACTTGGTCAAACTTTGTGAAGTTCTTTTATTTCTCCCAATCTCTTTCACTCTCACCTTTAATGTTACATCGGAGAGATACTGTCCCTATTGGAAGGAGGGGTCAAGCAGGGAATCAGTCTGGAATTGATAATGTAGACATAAGAGGCAAGGTCCAAGCCACCCCCACCCCCCTTGAATGCCATTGAATCTTGGCATTCATAAGGAGCCTTGGTGGAGCAGTGGACTAAAACGCTGTTAAGTAGCACTTAGCTGCCAGCTGCCTGCAATTATTGCGAGTTCAAATCTCACCAAGCTCAAGGTTGACTCAGCCTTCCATCCTTTCGAGGTAGGTAAAATGAGGACCCGGATTGTGGGGACAATAAGCTGACTTTGTATAAAAAAGAACACCGCTTGGGGGGGGCTGAAAGCCTTACTAAGCAGGTATATACAAAAGTATGAAGGCTATTGCTTAACACATTGTAAGCTGTCCTGAGTCTCCGGAGAAGGGCGGCATATAAATCGAACCAATAAATAAATAAATAAATAAATAAACCTTATCTGGTCTTTCCCAAGAGCAACTTCCCAGTCTGAGAAGATTGTTGTGAAATAGGCATTGAGCAATAGTTTATACTCTACACAAGTGGGTCAGGGGTGGGTTCTAAATTTTTTTACTACCGGTTCTGTGGGCATGGCTTATTTTGTGGGCGTGGCTTGGTGGGGGGTAATGTGACTGGGTGGGCGTGGCCAACATTTTTTTTCTTTTACTTTTAAAAGCATTTTTTTCTACAACTTTAAGAGGTTGCAGAAAAAAAATGCTTTTAGAAGCCTCTGATGATCAGGTAACTCAGCTGGGATCACCAGAGGCTTTTAAAAGCATTTTTTCCCCTACAACCTCTTCGGCTGAAGAGGTTCTGACGATCCCAGCTGAGCTGCACGATCCTCAGAGGGGTTTTTTTTTCTTTTAAAAGCATTTTTTCGGCCGAAGAGGTTGTAGAAAAAATGCTTTTAAAAGTAAAAAAAAAAAAGCCTTTGATGAGGTGGGCAGAGTAAGCGGACCGGTTCAGGGGTGTGGCCAGCCAATGTTATTACCGTTTCTCTGAACTACTACAAATTTTTACCCACCACTGATGTGGGTCTAGTTATTCGTGCCTGACATTTTAATATTTATTAAGCAATATGAATGTCTGCCTTCTTTTTTATTCTATTAATTTGATTTTAAATTAATAGAATAAAACTAGGCGAGTCCTCGACCTGTTGCTGGGTGAGACAGTTGTTATGTGAGTTTTGCCTCATTTTAAGACCTTTCTTGCCATGGTTCTTAAGTGAGTCACTGCAGTTCTTAAATTGGATTACACAGTTGTTAAGTGGCTCTTGCTTCCCTACTGACTTCGTTTGTCAGAAGGTTTCCTTTTGGTGATCATGTGATCTCGGGATTCTGCAACAGTCGTCAATACAAACCAATTGCCAAGCATCTGAATTTTGATCATGTGACCATGGAGATGCTGCAAGGATTGTGTGAAAAACGGCAATAAATCACTTTTTCTGGTGTTGTAACTTTGAATAGTCACTAAAATAACTGTTGTACGTTGAAACCTACCTGCATTTAGTAGTGAGATGGATGTTCTGTCATGCATACTAGCTTAGGTGGATAGGTGTGCTTCACTTCACCATTCTTAAATGTTGCCATCTGATAAAAGAGAGACACCTTCTTGGTGGCTGCTGCAGCCTTTTGGAAGAGTCTCCCATCTGACATCATAGGGTCCCTACCCTTTTAGCTTTCTGGAGAACTGTGAAGACCTTCTCCCAAGCATTTTGCTAGGATGGGCTGTGAGGATGTTAGGTCTGACATCCAGAGGGAAGGGTATCTTTGTTTTTAAACTATGTTTATGGATTGCAGTGAACCCCCTAGAGCAGGGGTGAAATGCTCCTGGTTTGGACCGGATCGCCCGATCCGGTAGCGATGGCAGCTGTGGTTTGGAGAACCAGTAGCAAAAATCCCTGCCCCCCACATGCCCAGCTGAGCCCTGCCATCATCAGAGGCTGGTTCGCTGAAGAGGTTGTAGAAAAAAAATGCTTTTAAAAGCCTCTGACAATCCCAGCTGAGTTGCCTGATCATCAGAAGCAGGTTGAAGAGGTTGTAGAAAAAATGCTTTTAAAAGTTAAAAAAAAAAGTTGGCCATGCCCACCCAGTCACATTAACACCCCCCACCCCCACCAAGCCACACCTACAGAACTGGTAGTAACAAATTTTACATTTCACCACTGCTCTAGAGTAATTGCATGAGATAGGGAGTCATATAAGTCCTGCAAACCAGTGGTGAAATCCATTTTTTTTTACTACCAGTTCTGCGGGCATGGCTTGTTGGGTGTGGTGTGGCTTGTTGGGCATGGCAGGGGAAGGAAACTGCAAAATCTCCATTGCCACCCCACTCCAGGGGAAGGATATTGCAAAATTTCCATTCCCACCCCAGTCCAGGGGAAGGATATTGCAAAATCCCCATTCCCTCCCCACTCTGGGACCAACCTGAAGTGGTATTTGCCGGTTCTCTGAACTACTCAAAATTTTCGCTGCCGGTTCTCCAGAACCTGTCAGAACCTGCTGGATTTCACCCCTGCTGCAAACTAATAATAAACAAACAATCCTGAAACAGATTATAAGAAATCCTCCTCAACCTATAGAGAATCTCATTGTTAAACAGTTAAAATAGGTATTTCGGGTGTAGGAAAAATGTTTTGAGATTTTGAATCTATTTGTATAGAACTGTCACAGCGTGTTAAATTTGTCTTGAATCTAATAAATCTAGGGAGCCATTTTAAATTCTGAAACTTAGCATAATAGTTTTGCAAGTCTTGACTTATCTGCAAGTCAAAACTACCCCCCCCCCACTTCAATTTTATATGTAAGTAATAGACCTATGTCATATGCTTGCTGTTTGAGGAATACTATCTTGCATTCCTATTCCACCACAGGTGGTAGAAATTGGATCACACTTTCCACCACAGGTTAGTTCAAGCTTAAGGTGAGTTAGTATTGTGTAAAGATATATTGTATATAAATATAAGGTTATTAATGTATTAATTATACTTTAAGAATAAATGTTGGTCTTTGCTGTAACCAGAAATACTAAAATTTAACATGTGAAAATGACAGATTAGAATAGATGAAGGAAAGAGAGTCTGTTCTGGCAATTGCAATTCTGCCAAAATATGATCAGATTATCTGAGTAAGAGAATTGCAAACAATCTGGCACAGATAATCAAAAACATGGTTGGGAAACAGATGTGGTATGCTTCAGAGAGTCTCCTTGAATGCAATGGAAAAGGTCTCAAGTAATAAAATGGAAAGGATCCTGGCAAGAAATATAGGGTGCTGACACTTTTACGACCTGAGATGCTTACAATATACAGAAACAGCGTTTTGTTTGCTTTCCATACACAGCTTGATATCACATGCTCGGCAATCCGTGCTGCCACTTGGAGTCAGGAAGGACAATATATTTCCCTTTCCAAATAGACCTAGTGATTCTAGTCAGGTGTAGAAAGAAAATAAATTACAGGATACATTTTATGTCTATTAATCAATTGGTTTGTCATTTTCCAAACCTTGATCCTCATGAAAGAAAGTGGCAATGGGCAAGGGGGAATGTAGGGAACAAGCAACAGAACAGAGATAAGTTTGTCCTAAAGGAAAACAGAGTTCTTGTTTGAGAAATTGGGCTCCAGGATAAATCTGTGCATTACAGGTGAGGAAGCTTCACCGAAAAAAAAAAGAAGCATGATGTTATTGTGCTTTTCAATTATGCACATCTCATACAAATGGGATGTTAAATAATTATTTATTAGGTGCTCCAGATTTAAAACAAGGAGAGCCCCTGCCCTACCTGCTGACACAGTGCGTGTGTAGGCAGGCCAGTGGTCAGACTGTGTTCCTGCACTACTTTGTAGAACACGTTTTGAACTATTCTTAACAGCAATTTACAACACTGAAAGTTTGAAATATAGCAGAGGGATGTTGCAATTGCAAACAAAAGAGAAAGAATGGGGAGAAAGTTACATTAATAAAATACTGTATAATTCCCAGGTAAATGTGTGGTCGTACAAACTGAATGAGAGATGCTAACAATTTTACATAAAATAGGTATGCCTGAGATGGATGACTCCTATGATAAGCTTTGTTATATACAACAATTCCATATGGGATCAGGATTCAGGCAATGATATGAAAAATGAATTACCTAGGAATTATGGGAATATATAAAAAAAGCATAAATTTGCTACACAAAATGCAAAATAGCCTTAGTAAGCTTTGCTCCTCCCTCATTCCAATTAGCATATTAAAAATAATAATGAAGGTATTGCTAGAGAAATTGTATTAGATATTATTATCTTTAGCAATTTGCTCAATTTAGAGTTATAAATACCCATAAATATAAACACGCATACAAACTTGATGGAATTATATGCATAATGCAAGTCACCAGTTTACTTATAATAGATTCTATTCAATATTTATAAGCACCCTATTATCTTGCTAAATACCCTACAATTTTATAGCATTTTCCCAAATTAGTCTTATTAGTCTTATTTAATATGAAGAGCCATTGAAATTATTTTAAAAGCCTTTGGATTAATCCTTTTGGGGCACTGAAGAAATTTAACATGGCAGCTAGATCCATTGGTTTGGCATATTTGCCAGACCAAATATTTCCCTGCTGGAAAAAATACGAAACATTATTCTATAGAATATGCCAATTTTTCATCTAATAAGTTGTGACAGCAGTGACAATACATAAAAAAGCTTATAGATTGATAACCACAAGATATTTTTACAAGTGTTAGAGGGATTTTATGAAAGGGGAATGGAGTGAAGAATTTCCTCCATTAAAATATTGAGACTTGCTCTGACACATGCCTGGCTGATTCCCCAAGGAATGGAAAACTTGAAAAGGAACCCAAACTGGCCTCTTTTTAAAATATTTTGGCAATAGGATAATTAGTTTTATAAAGTTTCCTACATCAAGATCTTTTCTAACCATGAGTAGCAACAGCATAGCAATAGCATTTAGACATATTCACCTCCCCATAATGCTTTACAGCCCTTTCTGCGTGGTTTAGAGTTAGCATCTTGCTCCCAACAATCTGGATCCTCATTTTTCTGACCTCAGAAGGATGAAAGGCTGAGTCAACCTTGAGCCAGTCACAACCGAACTCCAAACTATGGGCAGAGTTTGCTTGCAATACTGCACTTTAACTATCATGCCATCAGGGCTCCTATGAATGGTAATGATCTACAGCTTTCCTCTCTCTCTATATATATATTAGTTTGTGCTCAAAAATTATATCAGTTTTTAAAAGTTAAATAATTAACTTATTCTTGATATCAGGGTTCTTAATCTTTGGAGTGACCAATTCCCCAAAATGATAAACAAATTTATGGGGCTTCCCTGTCACACATAACCAATTCCTTTATTGGGACTTGAATTGGGCAAGAAAGAAGGATATCATTCACAGTCAACAATCAAATTCTATTCTATACACTTTTATTATAAAAGCAATAGTCTCAGGTTTTAAAAAATAGTTGGTTAAATAAATATACTCTTTGTGTGCATGTATGCATATTTATTTATTATTGGACTCCTCCAAGGATGTTCAAAAAATGTTGGTTACATTTCTTCCTGTATTAGAGATGCAATAAATTTAAGGGAACATTAATGCATATGCTTTAGTTATGCCCATTGGTAATTACTTCTTTGTTAGATATTGCTAAAGTGCTGAATCAGGTTGTGGGTAATAATTATACTTCAAATGTCTTTTTTGACCTCTGAAGAACTTTTATATCAAGTTATACCAAGTTTGGAGTATGATGAAAAGGGTGATTCTATATTTTTAGAAGGTTGAGTATATACCAAAATGTAAATTAATCTGAATTAAATTTGTCCACTCTTAGCCTTTGAATTGACTTTATATCCCCAGAGAAACAAGATTAGAGAATATGATTCCATATCTTCTTAGTTTCATTTGCTGTTCGAAAATTAGATTTTCCAAAACATGTCACTTTTTAAATGCTTTGGAATAAAATCTATGAATTTGATAGATAGTTGCTACTATATGTACTGTTCAAACATTCAGTGATAAAAATTATGAATTAAAAGTTCAATCCAAATACCCCCCCCCCAAGAATAGAATTCTGCAACTAGACAAAACAAAACTTTTCATTGAAAAAAAATCAATCAAATACTTAATTCAAATCCACACCATTAAATGGAAAGGTGAGTCTGGTCACCTACACACCATACTTGAAATCCAGGCCTAACTTTGGGACAGTCTCTTTCACTCCCTACCTCACACTCGCCATGGATCAACAAGTGCTCACTGCAGTAGCAACCAGGCAAAGAGAAATTTCCAACAACTATATCTTCAAACCCTCACTAAAGTCATGAATGTCCCTCAAATTAGCTCATATGGGTAATGACCAGTGTTAGGATTCAGCCTGTTTGCACCACTTCGGGAGAATCGGTTGTTAACTTTCGGAGCAGTTTGGTGAACTGGTTGTTGGAAGAAATCATTAGGGCAGAGAACCAGTTGTTAAATTATTTGAATCCCACCACTGATAATGATCCATTGAGAATTTCTGCTAGATAAGTTGAAAACGTGATGTGACTGTTCAAAATTAAATGTCAAGCTGCAGATTAAAAAATCTCCTGTTCAAATCCCACTCCAGCTAAAAAATAATTTACTGAGATTAAGAAGTTAAGTAAAGTAGTTAATTAAGATGTTCTAGCAAAATGGATACAAAGAAGGATTCCAGCTGCTGTCAGTAAAAAGACTAAAGGTATGGTTTTGGTCTTAAGACATGAATTTATGCTGTGCGTCTACCCTGAGGTAGATATAGGGGCTCTTTCTTCCATGACACAAAGCATTATCTGACATCAGAAAAGGGATCTCAACAAAGCAGTAAGAACAGGAAAGAGTGCTCTGTAAGTGAAAATGGGCCATGGCTGAGATAAATTATGAATTAATGTTTGCATGTTCTGAACTAGACAAATAAGCTGAAAAAACCTGCACAGTCCATGAACCCCTAAACCAGGGGTATCAAACTCGGTTTCATTGAGGGCCGCATCAGGGTTGTGTTTGACCTTGGGGGGCTGGGGTGGGCGTGACCAGGATGGGCATGGCCAGCTTGACATCACTTGTGTCGGGGGCGCCTGTGGTGGCCTGAGCGCTTTGCCAGCGAAAATGGGCTCCCAAGCTCCGTTTTCAGCTGCAATGGCATCCTGCATAATCTGCCAGTGGAAACGCGCATGGCCCTCCCGAGCCAGTCCTTTGCTGTTTCCAGAGTGGCCCCACAGGCCAGATCTAAGCACTCCTTGAGCTGGATCCGGCCCCCAGGCCTTGAGTTTGACACCCTTGCCCTAGACCATTCCAAAATAGCAATTTATGAAAAGGGTAGATTGCTAGTGGGAACTATTCCCCAGGGACAAGAAGTAACCTGATTTTTATTTTTGGCACAGTTTGAAGCAAATTGCATAAGAAAATTTCTTTTAGAAGCTCTTCTACGAAATAAAGCAAAAACAGAGAAAACCCATTGGCGAGTGGCTACTTCTGCTATGCCTAAAAACAACTACATGTGCTTTTCATGATTTGAAAAAGGATTCAGGGAAGATTTATTTTAGTCAAATTGATTTAAATCACCTATCAGAAGGAATGAATTTTAATATATCCACTAACAATCCTTTCTAGGAAAAGTACAGTCATGTTCTATATAACATGAATAAAGATTTTTCTGGATTCAAAATGGCAATTTTTGAGTTTTATAAAGTACCTACACATAAAGCAATATTTAGTTAGTAGTTTTCAGATTAATTTTCATCACGTAGTAGTCTTAGTACTCAATAAGCAGAAACATATTTTGATGTCATTAGGAGATGAAGTAAGTTCAGTTCATTGAACAGAAGGGGGCTTTTGCCACAATGAGCTAAGAGAATGTTGAAAGATTTTAAAACATACAAATAATCTTGTATGTCCTGGCTAACTTTTTCATCAAATAGTATTCACAGACTAGGAAAACTCAGCCAAGTCAGCAGAAGAAACTTTAAAAATTGGCTAAGTGGAAAATTCAGACTCCACAAGACATGCAAGTCACTAGTGGGGACATGCCCAATAGTCTGTTCCACCTATTAAGTTCTTATTTTTTTTCCTTATGTCCTTTAACAATGTTCTTGAAATACTTTTTAGTTTTTCTTGGTTAAAGTGTCAGAAACAGGTTGGTGGTGCTGGACTCTCAATCATACAAATGGTGTTATATAAACAAATTAAGGCATTTTCCATTCACAGCTTCTTGCTAAAAACTGTGGGTTTTACTTCAAAATTGTGTTTGCCTATTTCTGCAGCTCTGACTGGTTTATAAAATATGTGCCTGAGCATTGCTTTCAGAGAATTAAAACAATATACATTGACAATAATAATGCCAGTGATAGTACTGAAATGGTGCAATGATCTGGACAGGGCCATCTAAATCTATCGTTGCAGCTAGTGACTATTTGTCTGACATAACTAAATTCTGCACTAATAAATGTAGACCAGGATCTGCCTTTTTGAAGTGTGCATTTTAGGTACAAAATGAAGTCGTAATTGTACTTTGGTTGGAACCTCAAGAATTCCAGTATAGTCTCCAGTGCATCTTTGGTATTCATGGTTAGTGTTCCATTTTGTTTTAGAAAGTTATTGAAAAGGAATTAACTCCCTTGTTGTTTTTCTTAGATATAACCATGAAAGCCTCTATATCTTGGAAACTGAATATTACATTTACTAGAGGAAAAAAAATAGATGTGGTGCCAGAAAAAGAGTTTTCTTGGGATACTTGAGATACTCTTGGGATACTCTTACTTCAGTTGTTTTTACCTGTCTGATACAGTTAGCCAGGATGGGCATCCTTCATGTCCTGTTGCCAAAGAATGCCAGTTGGCTCACCTTATGGAACATTCCCCCTCCAGAAATCTGGATGACCCTACCTTGCTGACCTTTTGTAAAGCCCAGAAAACCTGGCTTGGGATTGGGCCACCACAGGTGTGCAGGGACCAACTTCTTGGTTGTGTTAGTGATCTGTCCATAATGGCATACTGGCTGCATCAATATTTGAAAGACTTGATATTTAATAAATAGCTTGATTAATACAATATAATGCTTCCTATTCTATATTTTCTCAAACCTTTCTTGCCAAAAGCCTCCTAGAAAACACATTTGTTTCCCTTTCTTCTGCCATTTTTTTTTGTTCCACTTCCAGCTCTCTGCCTCTGTGCCACTCTTTCCCTGCCAAATCCATTTCTCCCAACTTTATTGTGGTCCCATATCTATGGAGACAGGCCACATATGGCCTCCACTAGCTAAGGGTTGCTACTTCAAAAATGCCCTTGAATCAGTATTTATAAATATGTTGTTACAATCAACTAAAATGGGGAGAAGGAGTGAACATGAAGAACAGGAGGAAGAGCTGGAACCAAGACAAAGGTCAGATAAAAGAAATCTGAGTCTGGGGCAGAAATGTAATTTGAGAAAATGCCTCAGACATGAGCATGAGACTACTTCTCATAAAGATAAAGGGAGGGAGAGGGAAGCACATTCTAACCTGCAAGATTGTATTATAACCTTATAATAAAACTAGGATTAGCCTAGGACAGGGATGGCGAACCTTTTAGAGACCGAGTGCCCAAACTGCAACCCAAAACACACTTATTTATTGCAAAGTGCCAACACGGCAATTTAACCTGCATAATGAGGTTTTACTACCTAAAATAATGATAAACAACACAGAGTTCAGCTAATTGTTCTAAGAAAAACATGATAAATGCACTTTTATGGCCCTTCATTTTTTTCCTGCTTTTGAAATATTACGTTTAGCAACAATAAAAAATAAAAACTTTTGTAATATTTCTCTTTCTCTCTCCCTCTCTTTCCCATCCTCTCTCTCTCTTTCCCACCTCTGTCTTTCTCTTTCCCTCCCTCTCTCTCTTTTCCCCCTCTCTCTTTCTCTCTTTCTTTCCCTCCCCCTCTCTTTCCTGCCCTCTCTCTTTTTCTCTTTCTCTCCCCCTCTCTCTTTCCCTCCCTATCTCTGTCTCTCTTTCTCTCCCTTTCTCTTTCTCTCTCTCTCTTTACCTCCCTCCCTCTTTATCTCTCTCTGTCCCTCCCGTCCATCTGTCCGTCCATCTGTCTGTCTATCTATTTATCTATCTATCTATCTATCTATCTATCTATCTATCTATCTATCTATCTATCTATCTATC
>WNWU01000064.1:2622193-2700733 GCA_012654045.1 Ptyas mucosa
TGTCCCTATTAAATTTTTAGTCTAAATGTGGCCCTCAAACAAACATAATGGAAATAAATATTTCATATAGGTAGATGGCATTAAAAGGTAAAGGTTTTCCTGTCAGTCATGTCCGAATCTAGGGTGCAGTGCTCATCTCTGTTTCTTAGCTGAGGGATCCAGCATTGTCTGAAGACAATTTCTGTGGTCAGGTGGCCAGCATGGCTGTACGCCAAAGGTGCTTGAAATGCTGTTACCTTTTCACCTAAGTGGCACTTAAGAATGAACTTGCATTTGCATGCTTTCAAATGCTAGGTGGGCAAGTAACAGGAACTCCCTCTTGCAGAATATAGAAGAATATTCTGGGAAGAATAAATGAACATGTTCCACTTGTGGTCCCACCATACTTTATCTAATGCGTGATGTGATGGTGATGTGTCTATCCACCCTACTCTCTGTACAAATGGTAGGGAAGTGTCATGGAAAATGGCTCCTGTCACTCACTGTTTTTCTGCTGTGAGCCAGTCCTAGAACCCTTTCACTTCTCCAATGCTTTGTTTTACTTATGCACAAAGCTCCCAAGTGAGTAACTCCTTTCATGTCTTTCTTGGGATTCTTCAGTCTGAGCTGTGAAATTCTACAAATTTGTTCCTAAAAAGGTCATATGACTCAATAGAGGCATACAAACTTGAAGAAAAATGAAAACATTGTGTTGTCTCATTTCATCTGTCACCAGCAGTAGAATTCTGCACCATACCAAGATGGTGATGCTTTGTTTGATGTACGGCTCATGGGGCAATCTCTTCAATAATAAGCTAATTGCACAAAAGTATGTTAGACGTCATTTCACATGGTCAGAGTGTCCAAAGAAATACTGTCCTTTTCACACATCATAAGGTAAGACAATAGCCCCTCAGAAGCAGGCTCGCTGGAAGAAAAAATTGGCAACACTTCAAAATGGCCTTATTTCACCTGTGAAAGGAAGTTAAGAGGAAGTCAGTGAGGGCCATGTTTCAGGAACCCTGGTCAGCAAAGTTTTCATAGATTGTGTGTGATGGATTCAGAGCCTGCAAGGAGGCAGGGTAAAGCATACTGCAGGAATCCTATTCCTGTTCACAGCAAAATTTAAGGGCAATTATAGGAATGATTATAGGAATCTTCAAAAATCTCTATCATGACAGCAGTTGCTGTGTAAAGATTGGTAGTAGAGCTCCCGATTTTTTTCAACATTGATACTGGTGTTAGACAGGCTGCATATTATGTTATCATCCTTTCTGTTTCTCCTCACCATTGACTTTGTTATGCAGTTTATGGGCCAAATGCTGGAATTCCCTGGAAGAATCACACAAGGCTCACAGATCTTGATTTTGCTGACAATGTTGCTACCAACTTAGACAATGAGACTAGAAAGTATGACTACGTATTAGTGCAGATAAGACCAATCATGTTGATTGGGAGTCACCCTCCCAACACATTAATCACAACTATCAGCCAATAGAACTTGTGCAACAGTTTACATACTTCGGTAGCATCTTATCACAAGATGGCAGCATAGATGCAGATATCAAAAACAAAAATTGAGAAAGTCTCAGCAGTATTCCAGAGCTTATGACCTACCATATTTGGTCAGTTCCAGCAATAGATAAGAAGACCAAGTTACAGCTTTATAAGACAATGGTTGTGCCAACAGCAATCTATGCCAGTGAAACATGGGCATTAACAGCATGGACAGCACAAAAGTTCTGTGTATTCCCTCAATGTTGTCAACAGAAAATTCTGGGTGTCACTTGGCACGACCGTGTCACCAATGAGGAAATTTTCTGGCTCAGTGAATCCAGGAAGTTGCAAGAATTGTGACAGAATGTCAAATTCACCTAGCTGGCCATAATTTTTTGCTTGCCAGAACATTGATACCTGAAAAACGCTGTACGATGAGAGCTGCCAGAGGGAAAGCAAAGACCACACAGAACTTGGCACCAGACATTTAAAGATGACTTATGGACAAATGGGAAGATGCCAAAGATGCTGCTGCAGATAGGATTCATTGGAAGAAGTTGATGCCCTATGTGTTTTGTGCAAAAGGAACCAATGATGATGATGATTGATAGGAGTGGCACATTTTTACCCTAATGGGAAAAATGGGTTTCCGGATATGCACATGGGCCAAAGGTTGAAAATGAATATTGGGTTCAGATTATGAGACCTCCTTCTAAATAATAAACTGAGCCCAATACTGCTTTCCAATATATCAGTATTATGAATACTGCTTTAGTCTCAATCTCTTTCATTTTTCATCTTTTCCAACCGGTCCAGGTTTGTCCAATATGGCACAATACTTTTGTGATGCCATTCAGTCCACAATAGAACTGTGACACTGAAGATACAGCAAGCTAAAACGTACAGTTGTACACCTTCCTTCTCAACTAACAGTCCAACTTTCTCATTTCAAACAAGTCAACTTTTTTTCATAGTTTCATGATCTGCAAACCCTCAATGTTGTTCAATCTTAAATTCAAAATAAACACAATCGTCAGTAGATTACCTCGCAATAATTCACACAGAGTTAACAATTAAAATCCTAAGCAATTATTTCCAGCACTAACTTGGAGCCAACAATTAATTTGTTTAATATTTAACCCAAGAATTAATTATCCCTTTTTAAACTGGAACACTGAGATTTCCTTTCAAAAGTTGTAAATGAAATGAAATAACATTTCATGCAGTTTCTAATCTAATCTTCTACAATGTGCTGACTAGAGTCAATACATACCTTATTTTGATCTCAAGAGCAAACTGACATTTGATCTCCTCTTTGGTCTTAGATAATGACTGCAGATCTGGAGAACTTAAGGCTAAAAGCTCATTGGAATTTCAGTATCCTTCTTGTGCCGACTACCAGGGAGCATCAAGTCAGATCATGCAAGTTATAAGATTGATCCAACTTAGAAGTTGAGCAAACTTCTCAGTTGCCCAAGATCTGGCTATGGGGCATGCCAAGATAATAAAATAAAATTGAACTCTCCTTCAAATAGAACTCATTTCCTGGTGACTTCATGAACTTGTCTATGATTATGTAATTTTCTTGGCAGCAACAAGAAAGTGATGTGCCATTTATTTGTTTTGGGAAGTTTCTATCAACTTGACAAGCTTATCTACAGCTCTTGAATTCCCCTGAGATCTCCCATTCACATATATTGTACTAACTTTGAGCTTCTAAATCCAGAGAAGGTTGGTCAGATGCTGCCACCTGCTGAGACTGCCAAGGTAATGCAGCCTGCTAAAGACATGCCAGGCTGCAATGAAGAGCATGGCACTTTTCAGAGATTCAACCTTGCCAAGATGGAACTAAAAGTAGTTCTCCCTCTAAAATAGGGTAAGTAACTTATAAGGATGCTCATATAAGTTGTGTACTGACTATACTTGTGAGGTTGAACTTGAGTTCAACCACAACAACTGCTGATACATCTTGCTTCCCCTATCCTCAGGAACGTACCTTTTTAGTAGATGAAAATAGTGACAATAAAGATGGCACAATGGACTTTTGGATGTTGGTGGAATGATTTTTTTCTTGCATAAAAATGGGGGTTCATGTCCTAGAAACTAACAACAGATGTGTTATGTGAATACCCTCTAGCAAGGCGGAAGGTTATGTGTGACGTATGCTCTGGGCTGGTATATGTTACTGGTAGCACTGGTTTTCCCTGTCCATGCTCACCATGGGATGATTTAAGTGTATAATGAAAATTCTGTAGATCACACAAATGATGCACTTAATTAACCCAAGTAAGATTAGTTTTGGCCCTCTGCCCCCATGCACCCCTTGCTTAGGATAGAAATATTCCTCCTGGTTGTTTTATTTATTTATTTATTTTAGATGTTTTAATGACCCTGTAATCCCTTGCATTGGGGTGGAATCAGGGCAACTGAATGGAGCTGAGTGTATACTGGCTGGACACCTACAAGGAGCTCGCAGCAGATATTTCTTGCTTTGTACCCAGAGAGAGAAATATCTGCCGCTACCTAGGACTGAACTCACAGCCTCCTGATTGTTCTAGGCCACCACGCCATTCCCCTGATTGTTTCATTATTTCCTCTGTATTGTTCCAAAATGTGATTTTACCAGGAACTAAGTTGACCTCTCTCATTCTAAAAGTGATAACAGTGTCCTAAAGACATGTGAAAAAGGGGGCATCTCCACAAACCCTCACTGCATTGTCCATAGTTTTCACAAATCAACAGCCACATGGTAAGTAAAAAAAGAACAGCAAGTGGTAAAATAGGTACCGTAATTCCCCTGCCCTGCAGTCTGTCCACAGGAGTACCAATCCTCATCTGAGTTTTTACATTGTTACACACCTACAATGTAGGTAAACATAAATTTGGTAAACATAAGCTGACTTTGTATAAAATATACAAATATACATATAAAATATACAAAATACATATATTTTGTATAAAATATACAAAAGTATGAAGGCTATTGCTTAATGCATTGTAAGCCGCCCTGAGTTTCAGGAGAAGGGCGGCATATAAATAAAATAAAATTTTAAAAAAATTAAAAAATGAAGATGTCAAGGAGAGAAGTAGCAGCTTCCCAGCCTCTTTAGAAGCAACTAGGAGACACGGTGGCTCAGTGGCTAAGACGCTGAGCTTGTCGGTCAACAGGTCGGCAGTTCAGCAGTTTGAATCCCTAGTGAAGCATAACCGGGTGAGCTCCGTTACTTGTCCTTGTCCCAGCTTCTGCCAACCTAGCAGTTCAAAAGCACGTAAAAAACGCAAGTAGAAAAATAGGGACCACCTTTGGTGGGAAGGTGACAGCGTTCCGTGCACCTTTGGCATTTAGTCATGCCGGCCACATGACCATGGAGATGTCTTCAAACAGTGGTAGCTCTTCGACTTTGAAATGGAGATGAGCACTGCCTCCTAGAGTCGGGAATGACTAGCACATATGTGCAAGGGGAACTTTTACCTTTACCTTTAGGAGAATAAAACTGGCTACCCTATCACAGAGCCAGGCATCCTGTACTGAACACTGCTAGCTCACAAAGGTTATCCTGAAGATCAAGAAAGGGGATGCTGGGCTGGTTGTGTTATGGAAACACAGCCACTGAGAAGCACAGATCTATTTGGAAAATATAAAAATGGAGAAGAGCAGTTAAAGGGCCACATACCGTATATTTTCAATCATTAGGGGTTAAGATTGACTTGAGAGAGCCCAGCTTTTTACTCATGCATGATCCATAGTTTACCTCATTTTTTTCTCCTTTCAAGGTAATGGGAATTTGTTAAGCTTCCAGAATATATCTACATTTATAGTTAGCTTATCCATCAAGTGCCACGTTGGGTGTAACTATTAAATCAGTGTTCAAACAAGCCATCTGTGCATTTAGGTCATACATCCTGAAGATCCAAATCTACCTTACAAAGACCAATTTACCCAGCCACTATCAAAGAGAGCTTTTTAATTGCAATGTATTAAGTCTGCTGAAGTAGGAAGTTACATTCTGTTCGTTGATTGGTTAAAGTAACGTTCTGTTCGTTGATTGGTTAAGCCGCCTGACAGCTGGCTTTAAAAGAGCTGTCAGGCAGAGTTCCAGGCAGTTTCAGTTATAGCTGTGGCAGTTAGCCCAGCTGTTGTTAATAAACGGTTAATTACTTGATCTTTGCATTGTCCATCGTCCTTGATCCAGCCAATACATTTCAACTGGCCACGAGGATCAACTGGTCAATCTACCGGTCATAGTAATAAGAAGACAAGGGATATTTAAACTGAAGAAGCAAAACGTGAATCAGTTAGGAAAAAATAAATAAAAGAAGAAGAAGAAATGGCGTCCGCACAGACCTTTCCTCCTTTCAATCCCAGTGCAGAGACGTGGGAGGCTTATTTGGCACGTTTTGAATGTTTCTTAATTGCAAATGATTATACAAAGCTGACACCTGAGCGCAAACGCGCTTATTTCCTAAGTTTCTGTGGTACTGAAATGTTTGACACTGCAATGACATTAATGGCCCCACAATCTGTACATTCGGGAACATGGGAAGACTTTATAAAAAAATTGAAAAAATATTACGCACCAGCCCCCTCAAGAATAGCCCGCCACCAACACTTTTACCATCATGATCAGGCCCCTGGAGAGACTATTAATCAATATATTGCGGCTCTGAGGAGGACGGCCAGGCATTGTGAATTTTTTAATTTAGAAGATTATCTCCTTGATAGACTTGTCAGTGGGGTTAGGGACCAAAGTCTTAAAAGGCGTATGATTGTGAATCATGACCTCACATTTCAAATGACATTGGATGAGGCATGTGCTGCAGAACTGGCAGCATTGTCACTAGCTGAGTTGCCCGGTGGATATACTCCACCTAAGACGGAAAAAGACTCATCGTCTGTAAATGAGACAAATGAGAATCTGTCAGATTCTGATGGTGACTTTGAAGTGTGCCATCTTCAAGAGTCTAGAAAACAAAACTTGGCCCAACTAGCATGTCAAGGGGGCCGAATGTATGTTTCAGCTGCAGAGGAAATCACCTGCATGCTAATTGCTGTTTTAAAAACGCAGAGTGCCCCCGCTGCGGCTGCAAAGGTCATCTCGCCAGAGTATGCAGAGCCCCTCAGCCACAGTTCGAATCACATGTGCCGCAGGATGGGGGCCGACAATATCGTCCTAATCCGTCTAAAGTTCGAAATAGTAACCAACGATCTTCTTTTGGTGTGAATTTAGTAACACCACCAAATATGCTGAGCCAGCAGAAGATTCACCTTACAGTATTCATCGAACGGAAACCGTGCACCATGGAAGTTGATTCCAGCTCCGCTACATTCTTGGTGTCATGGAGTACAATTAAACGACTAGTTCCGAAACTGGCTAAATGACAACTAGACCCCTGCCATCTCCTGCTAAAAGATTGCAAAGGAGCCAACATTCCGATTGTCGGAAGTAGCACATTCTGAGTACAATTTAAGAAGTTTAGTGGATTATTATCACTAGTCATTGTGGAAGGAAAATTCCCCAGCCTGTTGGGCCTTAATTGGTTCAATGCATTAGGTCTAACTATACAAGGAGTTAATGCCATCTCATCATCTGAACTGGACATGTTATGTAATGAATTCCCCTCAGTTTTCTCTGAGGAATTAGGAAAATACACTGGACAACTGGTTTCGTTCAGTCTCGACCCTCAAGTGCAGCCTCGCCACCTTAAGCCACGAAGAGTACCGTTTGCATTGCGACCAAAGGGTGGATGCTGAACTTGACAAATTAATAGCACAACGTATCCTGAAGCCTGTTGAGTAGGCATCATGGGAGACCCCCATTGTTATTGTCATGAAGGCGGATGCGCCATCCAGGTGGAAAGGGGTGCAATGTATTAAGTCTGCTGAAGTAGGAAGTAACATTCTGTTCATTGATTGGTTAAAGTAACGTTCTGTTTGTTGATTGGTCAAGCCGCCTGACAGCTGGCTTTAAAAGATCTGTCAGGCAGAGTTCCAGGCAGTTTCAGTTATAGCTGTGGCAGTTAGCCCAGCTGTTGTTAATAAACGGTTAATTACTTGATCTTCGCATTGTCCATTGTCCTTGATCCAGCCAATACATTTCAGTAATTAATTTCAAATATTAAAATCAGTGGGTAACTTTTTATTGACCATATTATTTACTCCTTAAACTATTAACATGCACAGATGGTTTGTTTTGAGTTTGAGTTACATCATTCAGAATAAATGGTCCCAAAGATAACCAGGAGTTGAATCAGGGAGGGCTGTAAAAGTAACAATCAGATCTTGAATTGAACACAGAAAGAATCTGGTAACTAGTTGAGTTCTTGAAGCAGAAGTGTTAGATGAGAAAAATAATTGGTGTCCAAACTGCCCAAACAATGTATTGTAGGTCAGCTGAAGTTTCTGGAAATATCTTCAACTTCAGCCTATGTCCAGTGCCCTGCAGTAGTCCAAATGAGAGTTCATTAAAGCATGAGTGGCAGTCAAAATGACCTCCTGATCCAGGAAATATTGCAACTCAAGCACAAGATGGTGCTGCCCACAGAGTCCTATGAGTCCAGGAGAAAGAGCCTTGGATAGTACAGTGGTCTAAAGCATTCTGTTATTAACATCAGCTGCCTGCAATTATTGCAGGTTCGAATCTCACCAAGGCTCAAGGTTGACTCAGCCTTCCATCCTTTCTAAGGTAGGTAAATTGAGGACCCAGTTTGTGGGGGCAATAAGCTGACTTTGTATAAATATACAAAAGTATGAAGGCTATTGCTTAGCGCATTGTAAGCCGCTCTGAGTCTCCGGAGAAGGGCGGCATATAAATCAAATTAAAAAAACAAACAAACCCACATTAGAAACCAGTTCTGCTGAGGGAAGTGCAGCACCATCCAGGAATAAAGGTGCAATGACTTGGCGTGCTTTGAATGACTTGGGATATTGGAATGCTTCCACACCTGAAGTGTGAGAGAAAAGTTATTTCTCAATTGCTGTGACTATTAATGGCTTTTGGAATGGACAAGTGGGTGAGCCAATCAGAAGGCAACTGATGGGTTTGAATCTCCAGGGCTTTTATGTTCCCTCCCCTAACTGTCACAGTTGACAGTATAAAAGGAGATTCTTGACAGAAAACTGTTGGCAGTTAAGAAGGCAGTGCAGTTGGCAGTTCGGAGAGTTTGGTTCAGCTCTTCTGTTAGAAAACTGTGCGCAGTTTGGAAGTCAGTTAAAAGGGCAGTTCTGATGTAGATTTGATCGTTTACAAGACTTTTTCTTCTGAGGAAGAATAGCCAGAACTAACATCGCTTAGAGTGATTACATATATATATATATAGCTGACAGTATATTGAAGCAAAATTATGAAATACTATTTAGTATTTGAATAGATATTGTTTTATTATTATATAAATAAAAACATTTATTGTGAACTGCTTCAGAGGTTCATTTGTTAAAGTAGATCTTAATAGAGATAAAGGTTTACGATACATTTATTTCTTCCATGACATGAAGTCACTCTATTCTACTGCGATGAAACTAGGTCTGTTCATCCCCATCTAGAAAATAATCTCCAGGCATTGAGACCACATCAGCTGTTTGGCCCTAAATTAAGATATACAATTGAAAATTGATGATGCCTGACTCCATATTGGAAGATGAGGTCTTCCAGTGGTTTCATGCAGATATTAAAGAGGAAGGATAAAACGTCACAGAAAAGCCAATCTGGTGTAATGGTTAAGACATCAGGCTAGAAATTGGGAGACTATGAGTTGTAGTCCTGCCTTAAGCATAAAGCCAGCTAGGTGGTGTTGGGTTGGTCTCTTGCTCTCCCTCCCTCCCCCTTTCACTCTCTCTTTCCCCCTCCCTTCCCCTCCCTCAGAAGTAGGCAAAGACAAACCATCTCAAATCTTGCTTTAAAAAACCTGCAAGATTTTTCCAGGCAGTTGGCAGGAGACAAGACTGAGATGATTATGCCCTATGGCACCTCACAATAGAGGGTAGTAGGGATCAAACTCTTCCTCCTTTCCGTGGCTTGAATTGCCCATGTAAGAAGCAGAAGTGCCCTCTCCCAGTCCTTGCAGGTAGTCCAGAAGGCAATCCCGATTTATAGAACTGAAGGCCACTAAGAGATCAAACACAACAGGAGGATTGTATCTCTGCTGTCCTGTCCTGCCCTCTACCTATTACCACCATAACAATCTTCCCCACAAAGGGGAACGTAGAGGCTGGGCTATGATTTTCCAAACTAGTCAGGCTGAATTATGGCTTCTAAAGGAGAAGGTGAATCATCACCTCTTTCAAGGCACTCCCTCACTCAAAGGAGCATTCAACATGATCCAATTGCATCTTCTATTAGCTCCCTGAGGCTTTCATCAATCGGGAAAGACAGGAATTAAATCGTAAGTGGCAAGGTTGATATCACAGAGAACCCTTTCCATAAGCACAAATTCATGTTAGATAAATAAGTCGCCCACTCAATTATCTCTATTGGCCCTCTTCAGTTAGTATCTAACTCCAAATAAATCTGAGCTATTTTTTCCCTCCAGATTCTTGACAACCTGACTTCACAAAAGTTTAATTTATAACTGATGCATGACTTAAAACCTGGATGGCCACTGTTCTAAGAAGGGTTGGTCCCTCTTCTCACCTATCCAGATTTCAGTGATTCAACCCATGTCTAGCTTTTCACCCACAATATGACTATGGATAAGGACTGTTACAGTCAGAAACAGCATTCAGCAGCAGCAGCTGGAGCCCAGAGACTCCATGGTATTTGGAGGCAAGAAGCCAGGTGTAGGGACTGGTCTCAATTGCCCTATCCCACTTGGCACAAGTGGTCTGCCCTTTTTCACCCATGATATCATCCTCTGCCCATTATTAAATTATCTTCTTATCTTCTCCATCCCTTACTAAGGCAGGTAACCTTAGTTACCTGACCATCCCATCAACATTAATATCCATTTCCATCTACTCATCTTCATTAGTGGTTGGCTGAACACAAAACACTCAAAAGTCATTCAGCAAGCAATTGAGTCCAAACCACCAACCAACTTCCAATTCACCCCCTCACTATCATTCCCTCATTATCAATCCAACCCAACTCCCATACCTTTCCCCTGGCTCAGTTCTCATCCAAATCTGATAAGAAGTTGAATTGTATGGAATCATCTTTAGTATTTAATTTCAAGAATCCTTCATTGCATGTCTCTTTATTTCTCATATGGAAAAGAACATCCTTCTTCTTTCTTAAAACCCACATCTAACACTTCCTTTTTCCATTCTTTCACTTTCATGCTCCCATCTTTTCCCTTTTTCCTGCCTTCCAATGTCCCCCAAAGGAGCTGACAGATAAATGCTGCTGTTTTCTTCACCAGGTTCCCAGGCCATTTCTTAACACTTTATCATAAAGCATGGCCATTTTACAGATGTTGTCTAATTCAGTGATCACTGATCTCAGTGATCACTGGCAACAAAATGGCAGCTATTCCAACAGACAGTCATGACAGGCCACTAAGCTCTATTCTAAAAGTGTGGCTGACCACTCAGAGTAAACTATGGTGACACAACAACACCCAGAACCACCCACATCAACTCCAAACCAGTTGATCTGCTGGTTTGTCCACCATGGGAAATTTAGGTATTGCCTGCAGAATCCTTGATGCCATGTTAGTTCATTTTCAGACTTTCTAACAATAGAGAAAATTATTTTAATAATGTACTCTTTTGTGTTCCTAAGAACCTCTTCTGAATAATTATTGAAGCTGTATCCTATAATTTTGCAAAATATAACAGTCCAATAGGTTCTGTGTTGGCATCCCTCCAATTAACCTGCTCATTACTTTTGCTTTTGAGGCTACTTAGACAACTCAGAGATAACTCCTTAAGAGCCTCTGTAGGGAGACAGATCCCTTCATCAGGCAATATTCTGGGATAAAGAACTGAAAAGAGGTTGAAGATGACATGTAGTTGTTAGTTGCAAAGTCATGTCCAACCCATTGTGACCCCCATGAACAACGTTCCTCCAGGCCTTCCTGTCCTCTGGAGTCCATTTAAGCTCATGCCTACTGCTTCAGTGACTCCATCCATCCACCTCATTCTCTGCCGTCCCCTTCTTCTTTTGCCGTCAATCTTTCCCAGCATTGGGCTCTTCTCCAGTGAGTCCTTCCATCTCATTAGGTGGCCAAAGTATTTGAATTTCATCTTCAGGATCTGGCTTTCTAAAGAGCAGTCAGGGTTGATCTTCTCTAGAACTGACCGGTTTGATCACCTTGCAGTCCAAGGGACTCGCAGGAGTCTTCTCCAGCACCATAGTTCAAAGGCCTCAATTCTTTGGTGCTCAGATGACATAGCCATACTGTTATTATTGTTATTATTATTTCAGTTTTTCCTTAATAAAATACAATATGATTAAATATTCCAGAATATTTTCTTTTTGTGATGATCAGATGGTAGATTCACTTTCTTGCTTTTCCTTATTTGTCTACAGAATTCACCACTTAGTTACTGAAAGGTAACTCATTGACAAGAGCTTGTTTCCAGATTTTTCTTTCTTTGTCGAAATGTAATGCTTCACACAACTCACTCATTCAACTTGTGAGGGTTGTCTCCATGATATCATAATATGCATCATTTATTATGATATCCTTTATAACTCCTTTCATTTATTCTTTAAGCTTCATGTGTACACAGATGCTTTTTAATATGATCATTCTCTCCTTATTTTTCCTTTGCTGTTAAATAAAAAAATATGGTTTCTACCATGCTAATGATACCAGTAAAGTATGCATGATTATTTGTCTTAAGCAGAAACATCAACCTTTGCTAAACCTTACATATACATCATTCATAATGATCATCCATCATGAGTTCTTTATATGTGTGCATGTCATCAACTAATGATTATCCATGTTTTTTACTTTTTTTATAAAAACTATGTGTACAGAGTCCAAAGTGAGATCATCCCACATATGTTGTCCCCCAGGTATGTCTAAAAAGGAAAGCCAGCTTCGCTTGTAATTGTGAGTCTGAAGCAACAGGCTCTTTAATTGTAGCTTGACAATCAACTTGGATGATGTTCTCGCCAAATCATTGCCGACAAAAATATTTTGCTGAAATCCCTAAAGCCAGAGCCCAGCTACACAAATAAATACTGTAGCAGAGCCTGACAGAAAGACATCCAGGCCAATCTCTTCCAGATGGCACTGATGGATGAATTTGTGCTTCTATTTATTTGGTTTCCCAGGCAATAGCGTCTTGTCTTCTCTGTCCATCACTTGATTAGTTTTGATCTGCAAACTGACCTTGCTGTCTTTGCAACACTAGGTGGGCAATTTGGTAAGTTTATTTCATGGATTGAGTTGGGTACCAGAGGCCAGCATTTAAAGCTGCACAATTCATCCCCCTAAATTGGCACAGGGATGCGAAGTACAGGAAAGACAATGCCCTGAGAAGACTTTCTATTGAAACCTCATTGAAAATTAATCAGACAAAAGTACTTATTATATCTGTCTAAAATAGTTTTTCTATAAAGTAAAGATCTGATGAGATTAAAATTCCTGTTTATAGGAATATTTGTAAGCAAAAAAGCCCTCAGGTCTGTTTAAATTTTAAAATTATTTATTTTTAAAATTATCCCAAACAGCATTTCAGAATAAAAGGTATTAAATCCTGATACAGGTTTCCAAACAACAGCAGCAATTGAGTAAAATACATTTTGCCTATCAACTCTTTGTAGTAAGATCTAGATCCTAGAATCTACTCTCTCTACTGTTTCCTTAACGTAATAAAGGGAAAGTGATGATAAGTAACATTTGTGAAAGAGGTTCATAATTGCTCATATACTACAGATTTATGTTTTCATCATAAAGCTTACATAAGCAACAACCATCCACCAACCACCACCATAAAGCTTACATAAAGCAACAACCATCCACCAACACCTCCACTATTTTAATTTTAAATCAACAGGATTCCCCAGGAGACTTAGCCAATGTAGAGTTAACTGACTCATGCAGCTATTCTTCCCAATGAAAAACTTGTGCCAAAACATTTTTTTGCATCCGACAATTAAATAACCCTGACTTATGAACTTTTTCTGCTACTATTTTAAAATTAGATCAGTGGATCAGTTGCAACTCTCCAAGGTGTAATGTTAGAGTGAGAAGGAGCAAATTGTGGTGGCACATTGTACATCATGCTACCATCTCTAAATTGATAAAAGGGATAGCTACAGTTTCCCTTAAATTTGTGTTTGACAAGGTTTTCATTTTCAGTTAAAAAGCCCTAAATATTTACATGAAATCTCTGGGAGAAATCCACTGCTTTGGGATTTAGTATCATCAGCATGATGATGATGATGATGATGATGATAATGATGATGATGATGATGATGATCCCCATTTATATCTTTTGATCCTGGCTGGACAAGTGAGGTTATTGGATTCTGTCCCAGTGGCTGGAGGCTGCACAGTTTGGATGGGGAGGAACCATTTCCAATTCATTCCTACCAAGACTGAGGGTATTTGGCCATCCCAGATCTGGGAACATTCCATCTTTGACCTTGGACCTCCCTCTTTAAGGTTGATATGAAATTTGGGGGTCATCTTGGACTTACAGCTCCTGCTACAGCTTCCTCCCTCCCTCCCTCCTCCCTCCCTCCCTCTCTTCCTTTATCTTTTTCTGAGTAGAAATGTCCTACAGAATATTCTCATAACAAGCTGGAGCTCACATCACATATGCTTTTTGCAGCATTTCTTGGATGCTGTAAGCATGGAATATTACTTGCTGCAAAAAGATATAAACCAAGAAGATTAACCATCACATACATTTTCAACAATGAGTCATATTTTTGAAGCAAACATAAATATTAGCCAAATTTGTTCCAGTTAGTGTTTGTTCCACCATGGAATTGCTGAGATACAAACCCCAAATTACTCCCTTAGGAATTGTGGCAAAACTGTCATGTCCTATCTACAACAGCCATAGGAGGGATGGCTTTGGTAAGTTTCCTGGGCTAGATCAAAGTGCTGAGCTAATTCATCTATCTGTGCCAGATACCAAATGGGAAGTAAGGATAAGGAAACAAATCATTTGACAGTTGTGGTCTTCTAGGGATAACCAGGGCCTGGAACAGGCCCCAGTGCTTATTATGTGATGTTAATCTAAATTGATGTATTATGGATTGGCTATCATTTTTTGATATGTCTCAACCAGACCTTTGATAGATCTTTGATATTCAGGATCTGGAGAGAAGAAAGCTCCAAAATTCCAGTTTAGGAGTATTACGATATCAGCCTTTGTGATGAAGCAGACAAAAACCTTATCTCTCAATCAAAATTGAAGCAACTATTCTTGATTCTGGTGCTGCTGACAATAAACAGATAAGTTGGTAAAGTTATCTGGATTTGGGAAAGGAAAGGCTTATTTAGATTAAGATTAAACTAGATTTAGGGGAGCTTTCTTGTTAGCAGAAAATCCACATTTTCAAACAGAATTGGTGCTTGTAGTATATCAACCAGCATATCACTTCAAACCAACATCACAGAAGTGTAATAACCATCAAAGTATTCCTAATCCTAATGGATAAATAGGGATTGGCAGAGAGCCAAAGTGGTGTAGCAGTTAAGATGTTGGATTAGATGAAAAAAGAGCCAGATTTGAGTTCTTCCTTAGGCATGGAAGTGAGTTGAGTAACCTTGGCTGAAAGCCAAATCCCTCATCAGATCATGCAAGCACATTGCCAAACTGATGGCTCCATAAACTAAATGGGAGAAGTGCAGAAAACAAGAGCAACAACAAATGGATTGGTAAAAATAAAAAAAGTCTGCATCTGATTGAGTCTTATTTCATGCACGTTTCTTCTATTAATATTTTCGCTTTGAACATGTATTTTCTACTGGGTACCTTTCTTCCAAGTGATTTCTAGTATTATTATTTCTATGTATTTATTCCTTATATACTTACAGTATATATTTGAGTTTCAAACAGCATAACGTTCTGAAAATTGCAACCCATGTGCATTTACAATTAAGAGGTATGAACTGAGTATAAATATTTGGTCTGAGCATATTTTTCTCCAACTTTAGTACAAAGACAGTATATAACTGGCTAGACTTTGAAGTTGTGTTACTATTGATTTGAAGAAATAATAAAAATTTGAGCCCTGTTTTTTCTACGAAGCAGGATTATAATGAATCTGGATATGGGTGGATTTTACTAAATTTCCTTCTCATAATTAGGCCAATTTCCTACTGGGACTTGCAGAAATAACTGTTCAAATGCTTATAGTTTTAATGAAAAAAAAAAGAATACTAATAATGTTCGTAATAATCATGTAAAGAGGTAGAGTTAAATTCTTTTATCTGAGGCTGTTATTTTCAACTCTCAAAACTAATAGTAAAATTAATTTAAACATTTATTCAATCAAAAATCGCCCTCTGGAACTATTTGCCCCCGGAGATTCAGAGGATATCAGATCTCCGGGTTTGTTGCCGTGCCCTAAAAACGTTTCTTTTTCAACAAGCAGGGCTGGCGTAACCCCTCCCCCTTTTCTGAGATTAGATTTTTAATTGTAAAATGGGTTTTAATTGGTAGATTTTAATAATCCTTCGCCATAATATATAATTCTTTTACATTTCTTTTAAATTTTGTATTGTAATGTTTTTACTTCGCTGTGCACCGCCCTGAGTCCAGCAGGAGAAGGGCGGTATATAAATTTAATTAATAATAATAATAATAATCATCATCATCATCATCATATGCAAAATATACGTATTGCAAAGATATTCCACTTTTAATTTAAAATAATAAAGACTATAAATAATTAAGACTATAAATCTGTCAAAATAAATCTGTCAAAATGAGCTCTGGTGGCTCAATAGACTAAGGCAGTTATTAACATCCACTTACATCTTCTGCTTGCAGTTACTGCAAGTTCAAATCCCACATTGGGGGCAATAAGCTGACGTTGTATAATATACAAAAGTATGAAGGCTATTGCTTAACACATTGTAAGCCGCCCTGAGTCTCCGGAGAAGGGTGGCATATAAATCAATTTTTTTAAAAAAATATGAGGGGGGGGGGAAAGGATGTGGATCCATTCATTGGAAAAGAAATGGGATGGTTTATTTTACTATTATTACATTGTTATTCTGCCATTTTAAAATTAGTTTTGGTCAAAGTTCCTTTTTTGTAAATGAATAATGTGTAATATATATAATAATTTGTATATATCACAAATAATATAACAAAGCAGTTATATTATCATATATAAAAGAATTCTACAGTGGATATGTTAAAAAATTATACGACAAAGAACCAAAAAACAAAAAATAAAAGTCCCTTAGTATTGTTAAGTTGTAAAATGTTGCTTATTTTAAACTGTTTCACTACTTTATTCATTGATTCCAGAAGAAAACCACGTTCTTTAACTAATCAATATAGGCTTTAAAAGAAGCAATAGGAAAAATGAGAAATATGAGAAAATGAGAAAAATGAAATGAAAGCAATACTGAAATGAGAAATATCCTTCTTTATATGTTGATATTGTCCATTTTATTGTTTGCGCCACTTCAGGATTACAAGTTCTGCTAGTATTTGAACATTTGGCTATGAAAGACCCAATGATATAAATGTCAGCAATACTTACTTTGTTAAAAAAAAAGTCTCCTTGCTTAGAATCAGTTAATGCAGCAATCAGCTTTTAAGAGGAAGAGGAGTGACTGAAAACGGAAGGCCTGCCTGAACAGGTATTGGTTCTCACAAGGTTTGTATAGAGGCTTGTTTTGCGAAAGTCCCTTTTCAAATTTGATACTAGAAAAATATAGCTTAGCAGCTCTTGCCTGCACATTTTTCAGTTCTAAATCTGAATTAAATTTCCTGCCAACTAGAGCATGTGTGAAATTCAAAACAGAGCCCTCCAGGCGATGCTGCTTAGTCCCCCGTGCTAGAAATTTGAGCTGAAATTTAAAACAATAACAACAAAATAGTAGCAATAGTAGAAAAGAATAAAGGAAAAATCTAGGCGTCAAATTATTGTTCTTCCTGAATTCAGTGGAATCCGTGATGGATCCAGTGAATGCTCTGGAGGTCTTCATGTAACAAGGTTACCAAAGGCAAACAGACATAGAGGGCAAAGTTAATATTACATTTGCTTTGAACCTCACTTTGATTTGGCCAGTTAATATTATCCACAGTGTAGCTTTGGGCCATCCCATTTGGATTCTTCTCTTCTTTAAACTAAAATAGATAATAAACAATATATTACTGTATAATGACTTGTGGTGATATTTCTCCAAAATGCCAAGCCAGGCTCTTGTCTAAGCCCCATTTGCTTTCATTACCATGCTTTTAATTGTTTTTAATTAAGATTCCAATGTCTTTGCTTCCCCCCCTCCCCCTGCTTATGTTACTGTTGGCCACCTTGATAGTTGTGCCCTCTATCTTGTTTTATTAAGAAAGAGGGAGAGGGAATATGGGAAACCAACAAGTAAAATATTTTGAAGGTGAAATCTTTTGCAGTTTCTTGATAATAGTGATAGCTCCTCACAGACAAGACATCAATTCCAATCAATTCAAATAGATCAGTGGTAGTCAACCTGGTCCCTACCGCCCACTAGTGGGCGTTCCAGCTTCCATGGTGGGCGGTAGGGGTTTTGTCCCTACTTTATAAATTACTGTGGAACCGGTGTGCGGTTAGAAAATTTTACTACTAACAGAGATACAAAATTGGGCGGTAGGTATAAAAAGGTTGACTACCCCTGAAATAGATTAATTGTCTGCATAAGGTCACTATGTGATGAGAAATCAACTGAGAGATGCTTATATGAATCTTGGGATGATAAGAAGCAAGCTATGACTATACAAAACCTAATTTTACATGAAGATGAAAACCGGTTTAAGAACCAATGGTGCAGCAATCATTACATCCAATATCTATTTTCACAATCAGCACCAGTCCCTCAAAACCAAATCCACTTACAGAGTGTTTTGAGAATAATATGTAGAATGTATATTCACTTGAGTTTTCAGAAAAGGAATATATTATAGAGTAATACATAAAATAATAACACTGGATACATATTTCTGTTTTAAAAATACTTATCTACCATTTAAATATGAAATTTGACCAAAACTCCGTTCATTCCAATTGTACAGATAACTTAATTGTTGCTCTTCAGGATCTTTGAATAGATAGGAAGAAGCTGGATTGGATGAGTATCAGGTTGTAGAAGAGCCCCAGTCAGGACAACTATATGTTGAAGTGTACAAGCCAAGGTTTCTGAGCATGATAGATGTGAGCATCGGAATCAAGGAGTCACAAAGAAAACATGCAGATGTAAGGACTGTACATTACTATGATGAGATGCAAAAGATCAGAAAGATCAGATCCCTAATTTTAATTAAGAACAACCAGCCAAATGTTTGCCTGGCATTCTAGTAACAAAAGAAGGTTTTTGTTACAAAGTTCTGGGTGCTCTTGCATATTAATTATTATTTTAAATGTGCATTTATTGTGAAGATAAAAATAAAAATATATGTACTTATCTGAAACATATATATAAATGTCTCATTCTATGAAAAAAATAAAAATAAAAATATTCTAAAGTGCACATATGATATATGTACATAAGATGCATTTGAGTAGATATTGTTTAAAATAACCCTTATGGTATAGAAAAGAGTACATTCTCTTTCAATCTTTCTGTCTGGAATGGCAGTCAGTAATTCTTTGATGCTATTCTACTATTATCACTCTTTGCTTGGTGTGACCAAACAATTATGCCATTGTACCTCTGTCACGACAGGTATCACACTTTATCGAGAGATCCTTCTGCCACATCCTATAGCCCACACAGCCAACTTAACAAAGAACCTTGGTTTTGGGTTTTTTTTTTTAGATTTCAATAATGTGGACTAATTTTAGCTTAAAGAATTGTGCAGAAATCATAGTTAACCACTGAACATCTTTTATTTTTAAAAAATGTACAAATGAATTTCATTTTTGAATGGTAGCCCAAACATGTGTTTACCATATGTGGACTGATACCTTTATTTTGGTTTTTCTGCATAATATTCCACATGCAATGGCCAATGCTTGTGGAAAATGTGTTGAATAAAGGTAGTATTTGTCTATAGGACAGGGTTGAGATTCAGAGGGGAGCTGCACATGTAAAGTTCGAGTTCAATCATTTCAGTAAGAAAGAGTTAGCAAGAATCTTGCCAGAAACTGTTATGAGTCAATCTAGACTATAAGGCAATTTCCTAGGTCTGGACTCTGAAGTGTTACATTTCAGAAATCATACTTACGATGAGGCAGATCTATTAAAGCTACTGAATATAAGGAACATAAGTGAACTGTTACAGACTGTGGGTTCATAAAACTAAATTAGGATATCAATATAGATGACTTTCAGTGTAACAGGAAGACAGACTGCAAGAAACAAAATCCAAACCATTTTTTAATTTTCATTTCTCCTTGAAATGCTGGAATGGGAGCAATGGAGAAACAATTGTTAGTTTAAAAGAAAATGAGTTTTCTCCTTTGTAGTGGAAGAAGTCAAAAGATAGCCCAACTATCCTGCATAGAAGAGAGCTGACACACAAAGTTTAGCCAATTGACTAAATTTTTATTTTTAATTGGGTTCTTAATTTGGTTTTTTATTGACTTCTATATTTTTTACTGGTTGAGTTATTTACGTAGTTATTTTAATTGTGTGAGCTGCCCAGTTACAAAAATGACATGGGCAGCTATGCACATTAAATGAATAAATGAATGAATAGATAAATATATATTTTTTTTAAAAAGGAAGGAAGGAAGGAAGGAATGAAGGAAGGAAGGAGGAAGGAGGATTTCCAATTTTTCCTCAAGAAGCAATTGTATATCTCACAATTAAGTGTATTTCCTTGCTCCCCTCAAAGTATCTTGCATACGAAAAAATGTGTCAGAATTTATATTAAATTAGAACAGTGTTTTGTAATAGGCTTATTTTCTGTGGAGGAATACTTTTTGCAGCTTATTCAGATATGCGATCCTGCATTTGCAGTTGCTGAACGAATCTGTGCAGTCTAACCCAGACACAAGTTAATTACCTAAGTAAGTCCTTAGTCATGGATTTGTTGGCTTTGCATAGAGTATATGGTCCTTGTTTTTCAGTGCTATAGGTTGCCAATTGTGGAAAGTGGCTGGGGCATGGACAGGAAAAGAAGGGTATGGATATTGCTTGGCTGTAAATATGCTAATTGTGTTAAAGGGTAAAAAAATGGAAACGATCCACTTACCACCTTCTTCTCCCCTCTCCCCCTGTCAATAACATTTCTTTAATGGGCAGATGCAACCCTCTGTTCGTCCCTGTTTGGATTTTTTTTCTGCTTGAAGAAAAACTAGCTGGATTTTATTTGTGATTACTGTTCATTCTGCTACAGATGTCCATTTTTATAGTTGTATTCTAGTGAGGAGTTTTGAAAAAAAAGAAAGATTGTGAACCTGTGGAAAGAGAGGCAAAAAGAAGAAAAGAAATCAAAGATTAAAGAAAAAAAAACAAAGTAGCTTAAGAGGAAATGGCAAAGTGAGGGAAATCATTGGAAGAAGAAAAAGGGATAAAGAGAAAAAAAGCTGGGTAAATCTCAGCCAGCCAGTCATGCTCAGACTCGTGAGCAGATGCCTGAACCTGTCAATTCCGTCATAAAAATAATCTACTTGTGTAGATGAGCCTAGATGCGATAAAGTTTGGAGTTATTGACACCTGCTTGAATTTTCTTTTATACAGATAGCATGATTAGCCCCGACAATCAAGTACAACTATCTACATTGATTTGTAATTGATCCATGGCAATTACTGATCATATTCATTTAAATATAGGAGGCCAATCTACAGGCCACACACAATTTCCAAAGACCTTTTGTCTCACTTTGAAGCTACCACCTATGCCAATGGCAACCACCCAGCTTCTGCCCCCTTTCCACCGCTCCCCCTGCTGTCAAAGACTTCAATACAGAAATGCAATTTTCGGCTGTTAACTGCAGTGAGGAAATGGCCACATCTGTTCTACCACATTTAAAGTGTGGGCAGGAGCTTCGTGGATTTGAAAGGAATAAAGACACGAATGAGGTGAAAGTTGCAAGGATATATTAAGCTAATCATAGCAAAAGAATAATCCTGACTACGAAGCATAATATGGACAGGAAATATAAATAAACAAGCAGTAAAACAAGACATGGCAACATTCAGTGAAAGAGAATAGATAAAGGATATGTGGCTGGCCTTAGCAAAACTGTCTGAAAAGCAGCAACACTCATGCGCTAAACTGTGTGAGAAAATGATCAATTAAGGAGAAGAAAATTATAAAGGTTTGCATACACTATGAGGAAAAGCAGAAGGCTTAACTATTGTGCACTATATATAGGAAAGCACAGAAAAAAATGGAAAGGACTTCTTGAGCCTCTTTACCATTATTACAATGATCTTCCAAAATAGTAATACCGATTACTGGGTGGGGGAGAATACTACCGTACCATACAGAATTCTTTGGGGTTCTCCTTATCCCCCCAAAGATAGTTTGACATTTCAGCAGGAAAAATCTCTTTTTATGTGCACCCTTCTAATTACACTCTTGGCCTTTTGCTTCTCAAAGAAAACTGGTTCCCCTTCTTTCAATTCTAGCCTGCAGACTGTTCTACCTGGAGGTATCTGCTGGGGGTGTCAAAAAAGGTAATGATGATAAAAACCTAAAAGGGGCTTGATTGCATACCTCAACTTCATCTAGATCTACCAGACATCCAGCAAACGAAGGGCATGTCTGGACCTGTTGCTTTTCATCCTCATGTCCTCCCTCCAGCAGGCATAGCCTTAAAATCAAATATTGTCTGGCTTTCTAAGTGTCTTAATTTTTAAAAACATTTTGGACTGTTTTTACAACAGTAGTCATTCAAACTTTCTTGTATTGTGACCTTGTCAATTGTCTGCTTCTTTCTCTTCCTTGATCATCAACAGACTCAATTGTCTAGACTTACATTATTTATTTTATGATTCTAGCTATTGGCTTCATATTCTGATCACTGGAGTCTGTAGATCGCATGATTCATTGTATGGGGAAATTTGGAAAGCATGTACAGTAGTCGATTTGATATTACTAGCATATGTTTTTGAAAATAAAGATTTCTTGGACAAAATAATACAATTGCAAAACCTTTTCTGATGCTCAAAAAATAATTTTATATACATGCAGGCCTTAGTAAATATTTTTGCAGTTTTGTGCTGTAATTTTTGTCCCATATGCCATAAAGTTAAATAGCTTGTATGTCTTCCTTTTCTCTCCTCCTTTCTAATTGTCATTTGCCCACTTGATAACCCCAGCTTCATCCCATTACTAAATCTATTTTATTTTGTCCAAAATATTTTCTAAAAAGTTTCTGCTTTGGAAGCCTTGGCCATGCTCCACTGTCCCACTGAGTCTATTACCTTCTCAGCTCTGATTTTTCGCAAAGGTCAAGCATGTAGCCTTGTGACTGGCAGAGTCTTGAGGAAAGGTCACAGCTTGGAGGCACAATTGTAAAGCTCAAAAGGATAAGCCTTCTCCCTGCAACAGGACAGTTAACCTGTTTAACACTTGGAATGTATGATTTTCTCCAGCTGTCAATTCTAAATGGTTGGGGTACAGTCTAAGAAAATCTCTGAGATTTACATGTCTATGCAATTAAGTGAAATAAGACAAAAATAAAAACACATGCAGCAGATGGCTAGTAGCACTCAGAAAATCCATCCATAGCGCAAGGAGCCAGTGCCATTTATACAACACAGTTTTATTGCTGCTGAGTGCTGTGCTGGACATGGGCAGATGGTGTCTCCTGCTCTTTGGGAACATTGTGAAACTGGTTCTTTTAAGGGTTCTCTGGCCACCAAGATGCAGTCATTCTCATACTAATTCAGACTCTTTGCAGAAAGGTGGATCTACCAGAACATTTGTGAATTCCAACTTAAGGAAAAGAAGTCATTACAATCCTGCTTCTTGCAGAACCCTGAGAGAGGGAAAAAAAGATATCTTTTATAAAATACACAAAACAATTTAGGAACTTTGTTCTTACTTTATGAAGGGAAAACCCCCATACTTTTGTTGAGTGGAAGTTAAACAGATCAATTGTGACATCAACTTTTGGAGCTACCTTACCTGCAGAAAAACAGTTTCCTCTCTGTTTATTGGCATCTATGAAACTTGTTTAAGCAACCAAAAGGAAGCCAGTTCTATCAAGGCAACAAAGGCCATGACCAGCAGTCCAGTTCATTCACCTGAAAAAAGTTTCTTCAATTTCCATAAACCAAATGTTCATAGGTGACAGGAATTTGAAGGAAAACAAATTACTTGGTGAAAACAGAGGAAGCTGGCAAAAGGCATCCCACTGTTTTCCCAAAACTAATTCTTTTGAATTTTTCTCAGCTGTAGCCTAGATTTAGATGGGTACAAGTTTCTTAGAACATACCGAACAAGGCCAACTCAACTTCCCTCAGTTGCAGGGGGAAGATAATTGACATTTCTACATACAGGTATTTTTATTACTTCTAAGATTGAACAGAAATCTCCCAACCTGCTTCGTTGGCCAGATCAGTATACCAGGAATAACATGGTTATGATGTGATAGGTCATATCAGCATTTTCTGATGGCTTCTCAGATATGAAATAGACATTAATGACTAGTAACAAAACAATAAAGGCATCACTACAAAACGTCTAAGCAAAAATTCAGTGGTTCAAGACGAACAGAACAAGGACATCCTCCTTACCTTCAGCTACTCACTGTAGCTATGGTGCAGAACACCATCTCTCTAAATCAAGTATATACTCTCTTTTCTGCCTTCTCCATAACCATGGAATAATACCTTATTTCACATAATAATCTTCATACTTTTTTCATAGAATTTGTCTTAGCTCAGACATTCAGAACTAGTTGAGTTAATTCCACAGAAATCATTCAAAGAAATTATTAATTAACTTATTATTTTCATGGGAATTAAACATACATAACTGCGAAACAGCGGATCCAACCTATTACTTGCAGAGTAGCTACATCAGCCTTTCTGGGGTTATATCTTGGTCTCTATCAGTTTATTTACTTAATATACGGTAGGTGGCAGTCTTCTAAGGCTTAATTTGTTACACATATAGTAAGTCTTTCTTTCATGGATTTTTGCTCCCTAAATTATTTTGCTTAGGTTTTCTACTACTGGAGAAGTATTTCAGCATTATTTTACATCATGCAAATCTGTCATAACATTTAAAAATATCTGGCCAATGCAAACAACATATGGGGGGGGGGGGAATTCAGAACATTGTTGTGATGGTCATCATCATCTTAAAAGAAAAGTCAAAAATATTTAAACGTGTGTGTGTGTCTGTGTCTCACTGTGAAAATCTGGTTGCTTTTCCAAGTCTGGGTGGAGGGTGGTTACAGAGTTCCCCTATGTTGCTTCTTAATGGTGTGTGTGTGGTTTTTTTCATTCATTTGTCCTATGATTTATTTGATAATTTTTATTGTTTCTTGTTTTTCAACTATATGCTGTCCAGAGTTGCTTCGGGATGGGAGGCTTCCATATTACATACATATATAAATAACAGAATAAAAATTATATAAATGAATACAGATTTAATTGAGAAGTGATTTTAAGTGCAACTGGACATATATCTGAATGAAGTGTCAACAAAGTAGCTCTAAATAATGTTAAATAATACATTAAATAATAGGTACTGCCTGAGCTCATCTGGGCTCAGCCATGACTGTTAGTCACAAGAGATGACATTAGATCTGCCCGCAAGCCTGAATAAAAAGAGCAGTGCAGAGGCATATGTAAATTGGTCTCTGTTTCCTTCAGGCAAAAGCATAAACTGTCTCGTGCAGAAGAATTACCGAACTATCTTTCCAGTAATGTGGAAAGCACAGCTTTGAGTCTGGCAAGTATGACCATTAAAAAAAATCTTAAAGGAACATGGACTCAGGTATCTCAGGAAATTATTGAAGAAAGTAGCCACAGAGTACAGGCAACTATAATGGGTGCTTATCAGCAGTTTTATTGAATGGTGTCATCAAAATTAACAATCAAAACCTATGTGGTACACTGATCACCAGGTTATAACTTCTACTGGAAATGCTGTGTTACCCAATCAAATCAGGAGAAGCTGCTACCTGGTGCCAAAGTTATTATGATGATTTAAATGTTGATTAAGTTCCTAAATCACATTGAAAGCATGTAGAACAATAATTTAGAATTAGTATTATTAACAGAGGGGTATCTTGAAAAGCTAAGTATTGTGCGATTTAGCTAAGCCCTGGCGAAGAAGAGAAACTATTTGGTTGATTTTGGTGAATTTCTCTGGAGGTTGTTTGCTCTTTTAGGGCTACTATATTTCATCTCTGTGTATATTTATTAACCTTAATGATCACACAAGTTAATACATAATTTTATTGATAATGTGAATATATAGAGTTCAAAGAGATATTTCTATAACATTGGATGAAAATCTATCATCATTAATCATCACTATCACTATCACCATCATTTAATCCAGGGAAGAAGTTGCTGACTGGTTAACTCAAATTTTTATGTGCTCTTTGCCTCTGTTTATTGATTGCTACTTATACAGTCACCATTTTCAGAACATTTGTGACAGCAATAGTTAACAAGTAATATAAACACAATCTAATCACATTAATTCAGAGTCTACAAAATATAAATGAAATATTTTAGGGTGATGTCCTGCCACTATTTGCATAACAAGAAATAGCAAACCATTTACTAACTTGCCAAGGTCATTTAAGGAGATTTAAAGGGTGGAGCATTCATGATTTCACAGACTAATTGCTAAGCATGACGTATTACTCCCTCTGTTTTCTTCTATTCCTCATCAGATTTGCCAACATTGCAACACTAAGACAGACAGACAAGATTGACCCGAAAACAATTTTTCTAATTAGAACTCTGACCACAGATTTTATTGCAGTTTGTCAGCAGGGATGATTCTTTCCATGGAGGACGTGTCTTGATAAGCCGTGATCCTGATCAGGACAAGTCATGGTCCTGATTTGCATCTCCAATGATGTAAAAAAGCTTGTGGAATCTTTACACTGCATGTTCAAACTCTTTTATTTATTTTTCAAAAATATACAAGATTTTTTAAAAGAATGAAGTGCATATATTTTGTTTTATTAAGAGAGTCACTATGTTAGACGGATGTATAAAATAGATGAAATGGATAGATGGATGGATGGATGGATGGATAGATAGATAGATAGATAGATAGATAGATAGATAGATAGAGATTTTTCCCCCTCCATTCCATAACTGGAACTGCAGAGAACATCCTTTTTCTCTCTTTTGATGTTCCACCCATCTTCAAGATAGTAGAAAACTAATCAGGCATAAAATTTGCTTCCCTCATCAGTGATTCTTTTCCTGTATTTAATTGTGTCTGCTCTGATTCACTGCCAAATGGTACTGTTCTGTATTTGCCACACATGATATGCAAAGTATCTGGTTGATTACCCTGGCTTTGTTATGCTGCCTCTTTTGCACATCAGCATTTGGGGAGGAAAACTTCTGCATATCTAGATGGTGTACCAGAGCAGGAATGTGCAGGATTGGCTGTAGGACTCGATATGTCAACTCTAAGCTCTTCTTCCCCTTCCCTATTCTTCCCTAAGCCATTCTGCTCTAAACTGAATGAAGTAAGCTGAATGAACTACAAAGGGAGGTTCGTCAAAACCAACACTTCTACACAGGCTTTTTCTCACTTTCTTTCCTCTCCTTAAGTAGGCAAGACAGCCAGCTTCCTTGGCACTACACATGTCCAGGAGTCAAAGAACTTATTATTCCATTTCCACTATTTCAATTAACAAGGGCCACAGAGTATAAGCAGGGATAGCTCCAATAGCTGAGCAAGCGGGCACTGCTGCACAATTCTGACTGACCATCTGATTTCCGAATCTTTTAGAGGCAACAGCAAAATGATAGTCAAGATTCAGAGGGTGGAAGGATGGATGGGATTGCATTATTTGGAAAAAGCCAATAAAATGTCTTTTGAGCCCATCCATCTAGTCATTGATATGATGGCAGTACAACGGATTTATAGACCTTGTTTGGATACAGTCAGCTCAAGGAGGAAAAATCTACTTCAACAGCAGTATAGCAAACTATATAAGACTGTCTTAGTCAGGGAACAGAACTGAAATAAGGCAATCTCCTCAGGACATGGCAAAGAAAAAGTTTTGCCAGGCCAGGCAGGCAGGCATGAACTATGCTAAGATGATCGTGGGAAAGGGGCCACTTTAAAGGGTCTATAATGGAGGAACTTGGTTTCTCCTGTGATACTTTGTATGGTTTACTTTCACTGGTGTTGGCTCCAATTTGTTCCCTTTCTCTTTCCAAATACGTTGGAGTTGGCATACGTTTGCATAAGCTGTCATTATCCTCCAGAAAATATGAGTTAGATCCAAAGTTACTCATACATAAAGGAGAGCCATTGAAAATATATCAGTGGGGGACTTCTGGCTGATGTCCCATCGGGCGTGAGAAGTGGGTCTCCATGCTCCCACGCCAAATTCTCACCATTGGAGGGCTCCAAAAGGAGCCAAAGCCACCCTATAGGGGTGGTGAAGAAAAAGAGGGGTGCCCTGCAGGTCGCAGAGAACCGCAACTCTCCTGCCTGACCCAGGGTTTCTTTTTCCCTCCTATCCATGAGCTGGGACAGCCAAGGCAACAAAGAAAGTGCAGGAGCGGTGTAGATGAACAGTGATTGGAACTGGGTGAGATTATGCCTTTTTTACCTAGAACCTAACCCTAAAAGGGGGAAAAAATCCAGGAAAAGAGATTCTTAGATCTATTTGTTAAAGTGGCAAATAACTGCCTAGAGAAAAATCTGTGACCCAGAAGAAAGGAACTAAGGGGAGAAAAGTAAAAACTTTTAAAACACAGAAAATTGGACTTTTAAACTGGATAGGTGCTGGCTTGGGAAAGGCATTTTAAAATGCTGGAACTATTTACTTAAATAACTCATTTGGCTTTTATAAATTTAATTAAATTTGGTCAAATACATGTCAGACTGGAGACACTGAAACTGAAACAGAGAGCACCACTTACTGACAAATGGAAAATGTACCATACCCCTACAAGTCTGGGAAAAATTTGATAAGATAATTAAACAACATCTGGAAGACTGTGGTGATATCTACTGTTCTATTTTTACCTACCATATAATTACTGGAGGTTTAACTCTGAGAACAAGGATCCTGGACTACCTAAAAGGAATGGACTGATAAATCCTGGGATATAAAGAACTATGATTATTGTACTCTCTGAGGAGCAACGTTAGGACTGAATATATGGTTTTTGGACCATATATTGAACAAGAGTGGGACTTATTAAAATAAGACGAGATGCTCCTTCAGGGGGAAATGAGTGGACATTTACAAGAAATGGCGCTGATGTTCCAGAATGATACTATGACAAAAAACCACAGGAAGATAAGGAACCTAATACATGGTATAGATGGAAAAATAGAAAATGTTTCACAAGAGACAATGAACAAAGATCAAAATGTCCAGGGAAAGGAGAAGACAACAGAAAGAATGGAGGAAAAGATAGAACAGAAAAATCAGCAAATAAAACAGGAAGAGAAAGAGGAGAGGACAATAAAGATAATAATGACTGATGAAATAAATCAAGGAAAAAATATCTTAAGAGATTTAAAAATGAAATCAGATAAGCAGGAAGATACCTTCAAAAGGGAGGTAGGGCTTGGGTAGATACATTGGAGGATTGGCAGCATAAGATCATAGAGATGGAAGAAATATTTAGACTAGATAGAGATAAAGATCCAAGAGAGGAATATGGAAGGCAAACAAAAAAATGAATAAGAATTGAAGTTTTAAAACGGGCAAAAGATGATGGATAGAAAGGAACTGTCTTAGAAACAAGAAAAAGGGGGGTTATTAGTATACACATTTTTATATAATAGAATAAAAATAATAACTAGATGGGAAGACCAGAGGTTGAAAGATGGTATTATTATATATGCTCAACTAATATTGTGATTGGCATTAAAATGGCATACTGAAACACTGAACAATTAAATATTGAAGGATTATATCTTATTACAAATATGTGTATCAATACTAAGATTACAAAAGCTTGATTAACATAACAAATTTTATTAATATCATTATTGTTATTTGTATCAACATGAATGACACCTAAATGCCACACTGTTCATGCATTGATGTTGATGTATATCTAAAAATAAATAAGTAATAATAATAATAAAGTAAACCAGTGGGATAATGAAAATCTCACTGTTGTCACATAATATACCCCACGGAGAGGGTTCGCAACTTGGGCGTCCTCCTGGATTCACAGCTGTCTTTAGAAGAGCACTTGATGGCTGTGACCGGGAGGATTTTTCATCAGGTTCGCCTGATTCGCCAGTTGCATCCCTTTCTGGATTGGGACTCCCTACACACAGTCGCTCATGCCCTCGTCACTTCCCGCCTGGACTACTGTAACGCTCTCTACATGGGGCTCCCCTTGGGGAGCACCCGAAGGCTCCAACTGGCGCAGAGTGCAGCCGTGTGGGTGGTTATGGGAGCAACATGGCACTCCCACGTGACACCCCTCCTGCGTGAGCTGCACTGGCTCCCAGTGGTCTTCTGGGTGCACTTCAAGGTTTTGGTCACCACCTTCAGAGTGCTCCATGGCTTAGGACCTGGTTATTTACAGGACTGCCTACTACCACAAACAGCCTCCCACCGGCCAGTACGCTCTCACAGAGAGGGGCTCCTCTGGGTGCCATCAGCCAAACAATGTTGACTGGTGGCCCCCAGGGGGAGGGCTTTCTCTGTGGGGGCACCCACTATCTGGAACGAGCTCCCCCAGAGATACGGAGGATTCCAGATCTGCGTACTTTCCGCCGTGCTCTTAAGACCCTCCTATTCCAGCAAGCTGGCCTGGCCTAACTTTCTCCCCTTTTCTTTTAAATTTCTTTTAAATTCTTTTATAGGGAAATTCTGTTTTTAAATTATTGGGATTTTTAACTGTCTTGGGCTAAATTATTTAATTTGGTTTTAATTATGTTTTTAACTTTTGTATCTATGTATTTTATTCTGTGCCTGTTCACCGCCCTGAGTCCTACCGGTAGGGCGGTATATAAATCTAATTAAAAGGGAAAAAAAGGAAAAAAAGAAATATACACTATCATTATTGAATCTGGATCCCATCCTATGTTTCCATGTCCTTCATGAAATCGTAATACATTCTTAATAAAGTATTTTTTTTAATAAAAAGGAAAATGTTTATCATGGTGAGGCTGTTAAGCAAATAGCATGAGGACAGATCATACCGGGGCATATAAACCTAAGTGCCTACCATCCAGACCCAGAAGCAAAGAGTAACAGATGCTCAATTGCAAAAATAGACAAGCTGCAGCCTGGATCATGCAGGGTCCTGCACCCTTTCCAAGTTCCCAAGTTTGGGCCAATATTTTGTGACATGTTTTAAAAAAACAAACCTAAATAACCAATATTAATGTATCCAGAGCCATTCAGTGGGAAAGAAAATATAACCTGCACCAGCTTAAGGTTGTTCATATTTCACACACTCTTTGACACTGAAACACAAACTGGAGAGCCCTGGGGTAGATTCAATCTTGGCTGTGCTTACACAACTTGAAAACTCAAGAGATTTATCACTTTTGTACCCCAGGTCTCCTTAAAGCAGCTCAGGTGATATATAGAAGGTTGTCTAGCCTCTCAACAACTTTCTGAATTAGTTAATGAGGCTCCCAAGATAACCCAGAGGCCTTCATGGCTGAGAAAAGTTTTTAGTGCAGGGTTCAGCCATATAAACCTAAAACATATTGTGTTGTCCAGCATATACACTAATGGTGATTTTGTCAATGCCAGACAAAATCTTCAGTTGGTGCTCCAGTTCTTTTGGGATTGTGTCCAAAGCACCTATTACTATTGGTAGTATCTTTGCTTTCTTTTGCTACTATCCTTTACTTTTGTTAGCAGTCTTTGTGTTTTGTTGTTTTCTCCAGTTCTTTCTCTTCCATTCTGCTATCTGCAGGTACTGCGTTGCCCACTATTCAGATTTTTTTGTTTTTCTTCTCAACAACTGTTAAGTCTGGGGTGTTACATGGCAGGGCTTGTCTGTTTGAATTCTAAAGTTCCAGAATACTTTAACTTCTTTCTTCATTTTCTAGTACCGTATATACTCGAGTATAAGCCGACCCGAATATAAGCCGACCCCCCCAATTTTACCCCCCAAAACTGGGAAAACTCATTGACTCGAGTATAAGCCAGGGGTGGGAAATGCAGTGGCTACTGGTAAATTTCAAAATAAAAAAAGACTGGTCAAAAGTGCGAGGACCTGTCAGAAATCACTTTTTTCAGCCCTCTGGGTAGTCCTTTTGTGCATATGGACTACTCAGAGGACTGAAAAAGTAATTTTTGACTGGTCCTCGCACTTGTGACCAGTCCTCGAACTTACGACTGTCCTCACATTTTACGTTTTTGCCCTATCTTGTCACCATGGTGAAGAGAAGCAGTTGTGAAATGAGTGACATGGTTTTAAGAATGCTGCACGGGCATAAATGTGAGGATGGTCATAAGTGTGAGGACCAGTCATAAGTGTGAGGACCTGTCAGAAATGACTTTTTTCAGCCCTCTGAGTAGTCCCTATACACATATATCACATGACCAGCTAGTCACGCCCACCCAGTCACTGGCTTGATCTAATTTCAGGCAAGTTGAAGCCTCTGTTAAGAGATACCAGGGCTGGGCAAATGTGGCCCTTTTACAACCTGTGGACTTCAACTCCCAGAATTCCTGAGACAGCCAAGCTGGGAGAACCCACTAGCTAGCAGCCAATTACAAGAAGGCTAGCTAGCAGCCAATTACAATCAGCTCTCAACTCAAGCTCAGTGCACATGGGATCTCCCTAAACGTGAGGATTTCTTTGTTTCTTTCTCCCTTTAAGCCCCCCCCCCAGCCCGTTTTTGCTTCCAGGGAGCTGCAGAGAGTCTTGCTAGGCACCCCCCTCATGCCCCTAGCAAGCTTTGGGAGCCAGTTGCAGGGGAAAAGTCATTTTTTTCGTGACCGGGGGGGGGGGGGGGGCGTTTTTCAGCCTGAAAAACGGGCTGAAAAACTCGGCTTATATTCGAGTATATACGGTACTTTGTCTATTTTGTGTCTGTGTCAATTAAGTTCTTGCTTGCAAGCAAATCGTATCTCTTGTAGCTATTCCGGTGCACCATTGTTGCTACTTTGTCATGCTATTATTTGTTGCCAGCCCATGCAATCTTCTTGCAGTAGCTCCTTAGGTGGTCCCCTATTTCTTCAGTTTTGCAGAGACAGCGTTTGTTGTCTGTTGCTATCATTTTAGTTCTGGCTTTGCATGATTTTGTTCTGAAGGCTTGGTCTTGTATGGCCAGAATTTAGCCCTCCCAGTCTCTTCCTTCAATTTTTCTGCTTTTAGCCATTGCTGGATCTTGTTGTTATCTACTTTGCTTCCTATTTTTAATGTACTGGCCATATAATATTTCTCCTTGCTATGTCTCTTCTCTATTCTTCATTTGGTCTTTCTTGTAAGTCAGTTTGGCTTCTCCAGTATTCAATAAGCCTTCATGATACGCTAGCTTTACTGCATGTTCTTTCCTGCCCTTCAGATATTCTTCCAATGCAATTTTCTTCTTCTTCAACTGTCTAGTATACTTCCAACATTCCACATCCACACATACTCCTTGGTTAGTAAAGTCTGCCAACATTTCTACATGAATGTTGTTGTTATTATTTATCCATAATTAAGGCCAACCATTCTTCTTCCCTTGGGAGGCCGCTGGAGAGCTTACAGACAGAGATGTTCCCTGCTGTCAGACTTACAGTCTCAAAAGATATTGTTCCAGAAAAAAGGAGAACAGTAATACTCAAGTACCAATTAAAGTTTTATGTATCCTATAATATCAGCTGTGATGCAGCTGTAATGCAGCTGGAGGTTATCATGACTAAATAGAATGGAAAATAAGAGCTTTGCTATCTTGCTCTGCAAACCCTGAACTCCATTGCTTCATATGGCATCTGGGCAGATGTGTGGGGTTATTTTTTATTTTTATATTCCACAGTTGGAAAGGCAAATGGCTCACTGGACTGTCAGGTGATTTCCCAACATCAGAGGGTGAGCAGCAGCTGCCACTTTCCCTGCTTGAAGCTGCAAAGGTTGGCAGAGGGTGTGGAAAGGATGTCAGGGTGTCAGAGCTTTGGAGCAAAGAAAGCTAAGAGAATGAAATCACCGCAACAGGAAATGTTGTCTGCCTGTCCATCTGTCTGTCAGCAATGCATTCTGAGTCAATAAATACCAGTCAAAATGTGTGAGACCTGCTGAGCCACAAGCTGCTCACTGTGTTGGGAGAAAATAAACTGTGATTTGGGAGTATAAAAGACTATGGTGCCTTCTTCAGAGCTGCCCTTGTATTGGGGTCCCAATCAAATAATATTCACTACTTTTAAGTTCTACAACTTTGCATGAATAGGATGACTTTGTCATAAGGAAATGGAGAGGGGGTGCAATTTCCATAATGTCTGCAATTTAGACCCAGGTCATCCTCATTCAACCACTTGAAACAGTCATGCAACAAAGCGTATGGTACTCAGAATAGGTAACTCTTAGATAGCTGGGAGATATACATTTTTGGCCTTTATTTCTAATGACTGCAGATCCAAGGAGAAGTAGGTCATGAAGATACCACATATGTAAGCTGGGCTGATATTTTCCATCTTTCACCCATATTGTGGAAGAGGGATGTTGGTTTGCTATTTTAGGTGCTCTTATATTGTCCAAAGAAGAGTTGCAGGATTTAGATATGGGTAGTCTATAGAAAAGAAGGACTAGGGCCATGATGGCAAACCTATGGCACGGGTGCCACAGGTGGCATGTGGAGCCATATCGGTGGGCACGCGAGCTCAACTCTGGCACGCATGCATGCGCCAGCCAGCTGATTTTCGGGCCTCCTGGACCCACCAGAAGTCAGGAAACACACTGTTTCTGGCCTCTGGAGGGCCTCTGGGGGGGGGGAGGCCATTTTTGCCCTCCCCGGGCTCCTAGAAAGGCTCTGGAGGCTGGGGAGAGCAAAAAATGGGCCTACCGTGCCCACCGTGCCATCGCATGCCAAAAGCGGGGGGGGAGCATGGGGGGGCAGGGCACCTAGAATTATGGATGTGGGCACACGTGCGTGTGACCCCACCATGCTCCCCCCACTTTTGGCATGCGATGGCAAAAAGGTTAGCCATCCCTGGACTAGGGTGACATGATAGCAGTATTCCAGTATTTGAAGGGCTGCCACAAAGGGGAAGGGGGTCAACTTATTTTCCAAAGCACCAGAAGGCCAGACAAGAAACTAATCAAGGAGAGAAGCAACCTGGAATTAAGGAGAAACTTCCTAACAGTGAGGACAATTAACACTGGAACAGCTTGCCTTCAAAAGTTGTGAGTGCTCCATCTTTGGAGGTTTTAAAGAGACTGGACAGCCACTTCTCTGAAATGATATAAGGTATCCTGCTTGAGCAGGGGATTGGACTAGAAGACCTCCAATGTCCCTTCCAGCTCTAGATCTTATAAAGTAATTTTCACATAGCAACATTTTAAATATAAGACCCTGTCTTATATTGGAAGGGAGGAAGGGAGGGAAGGAAGGAAGGAAGGAAGGAAGGAAGGAAGGAGGGAGGGAGGGAGGGAGGGAGGGAGGGAGGGAGGAAGGAAGGAAGGAAGGAAGGAAGGAATAGACTGAAGGTAAGGATATTATATCCAAAAGGAATGACTTAGAAAGGGCCTTCTTTACCTCTGTGCATTCCTTCGTTTTCAATTGTAGCAGTTTCCCTGCTTAGTTCAAAAATATTACATTTTAATTCAGCATTTATTTGTCGTTTGGAGTAGAAATTCCTGCTGTATTCAGCTGGAGAAATCCAAGTACAGCAAGAAATGTCCATCACTTTCTTAAAGGTTTCCCAGGCTTTGCTGTTCTGGTCAAGTAAAAGAATGAAGAAGAAAGAAGATACCACAGACATTCAACACAAAATAGACAGCATTCAACAGAGAAAATCATGGTATTTCCAACATCTCTGGTTACTCCTAGAAAGGCACCTTCCCTATCCAGAGCCCCACTTTGTCTTGAACATATAGACAGAGAAATTATGCTCCCCTTCCATCATTTCTCCAAAATCTGATTGATGTTGTTTATCAGTATAAGGAAAAAAAAAAGGGCAGAGGTAGTGAAAAAAAGAAACTTTGGAAGAAATCATGCGATGGCTGAAAAAAATATGAGTGAACAAATCATGCCTTTCTCAAAGTAAAGTTTAGTGATACAGGAACCAGAGTTTAAAGAAGATTTTTTTTCAAAGTTGGCAATTTTCAGATACATGGACTTTAACGCCCAGAATTCACTGGGAAATTCTTGAAATGTTCTGATCTCAAAGGCTAAGCAAAATCCACTAACGACCTTACTCAGTATGCTGCTAAAAATTATATGCAAACAGTGGCCATTATACTTTTTTAAAAAAAAAACTTACACTGGAAAGAAAGGTGTTTACATTAAAAAAAGAATCTTGAACCATAGATGTCAGTACAAAAAGCTTTTGAATGTTATAAAACATTGCAAATGTAACTGGCTGTGAAACTTTATGATATTTTTAAATGTAGAAAAAGACCAAGCTAGATCAAAATATTTATTACAAAAAAAATTATAGAGCTGAGTCCCAAAATTCTAGGTTGAGTTCAATAAAATACCGTACGATGCTGGCAAGCCAAGCAAAGATGGGATATAGTGAGTGCATGCTCCTGAGAGTGAAAATATATTTTATCTGGCATATTTGGAAAGGAAAGGATCCTGCTAGAGCAGAGTTTTTCAAACTAGGCAACTTGAACATATGTGGACTTCAACTTCCAGAATTCCCCAAGCAGCATCTTGAACAAAGTATAGAGGATTTTTTATTGTTTGTTTGACTCTTACCAGATAAACAGGGATTCATGGTTTAGCCTTTCAAAAGAAGCCAGATTTGGAAGCTAAGTACAAAACATGGTTCCCAGTTCTAGTGAAACTAACCACAGATAGCATTTCAGTGGTATTATGAACTACCCAAGCAGGAATGGCAGATAAATAATTTGCTACCATCCTGCTTATATCTTTCTGAATTCTGGCTCTGTGTGATGTGTGAATGTGGACATAACTGAAAACATCTGAGAAAATAAGGGCTCACAGCGTGTGGTTTCTACATGTGTTCTTCTATGCAAATTTTACAAAATAATAGTCCTATTAGGTGCTTCCAAGCACAGGATTTATTGTGAAGTTGTCCTGACTCAAACATGGAATTTTAGGAGGGACTGAGATGATGTAACTCCCCTGTGTTTTTGCTTTACTTCTTTAGTCATTTTTATTCCACAAGATCAGCTAAAAGGAATAAATAAATTGCTGCAAAACATTTTTTGATTGGTAGCTTTAGGAACCACCCATCTGGAAATACATTATTATCTCAATCATAATAGTAATAGCAATAGTACTTAAACTTATATACCACTTCACAGTGCTTTACAGCCCTCTCAAAGTGGTTTACAGAGTCAACCTATTGCCCCCAACAATCTGGGTCCTCACTTTACCAACCTTGGAAGGATGGAAGGCTGAGTCAACCTTGAGCCTGGTGAGATTTGATCTGCTAAACTGCTGGCAGCCAGTGATCAGCAGAAGTAACCTGCAGTACTGCACTCTAGCAACTGCGCCACCATGGCTCAGTAATCTTCCAGCTTTCCATTTCTAAAATGGCAGTACTGGACTTTTGTTCCTTCAGGGTCATGTTGTTGAAACAGAAGATGTTATCTGTGGATAACCTTAGGTAGGCTTGGCATGACTGTGAATGTTATATGTGCTATGTGTGTATAACATCTATATTATAGTCACTTGATATTGGAGCTTTGGCCTCAAGGCTTAGCATCTGGTGACCACTGCATTTGGTTGAAACAGTTGTCTGTAATTTCAAAGTAATTGTCTGGGAGCATTCTAGTTGGTTTGATTATTTCTTAGGGTGCATTTTCCTCCACAGTTATCAATTGGGACTGGAACTGGCTTCTGACCCCAAAGGTTTATTAGCTGCTCTGGCAGATATTCTTTGTCTAGACCTAATTTAGGCCTTTGCTTGATTTTATAAGAAGTGAAACAGGTGGCTTTCCCCATTGATGCGTGGATGGACTTTCTACTTATTCTTGAGTCAACCGAAAGCAACTGGTGTGATGCTATTTCAAATCCCTATCCTGCCTCTTTTGCCATTGACTTCCCCCAGAGTGATGTAGCCTAACAGATTTCATGCACCTTGGAGACTGTTGATTGTCAAGGGGCTCTAAAGTTAGTGCATGGGCACAACTTGATCCTATTTCACTCATAGATTGGAAGATTAAGCAAATACTACGGGGCAAGTCAAGGCAGAAAGACATGTTGCTAGAGCATGTTTGTGCCATAGTTTATTTTATTTATTCAATTTATATTCAGGCTTTATCATATACAAATTAAGATGATGGACATCAGGGGTCCCCGATCGTGGCTCACTGCCCAGCTATGGCCTATTTGGAACCAGGCCGTGTGAGCAGCGGGCCAGTGTGAATGCATGCACATGTTGGCCCGCCGCACACACAAGTTGAGCTGCATGCATATGCCAACCCGCCAATCGCGCAGCCCCATTCCGGTTCCCCTCTCCCCCACCCACCCAGCCTGGCCACCAAGCTGCAAAGGGGACTTGGGGACTGCTGGTGTACATAATGCTCTTACCTCCTAGTCACTAGTCAGGTTCCATGCCTATGGGAGCTCTAGAACTCCCAGTCTCCCAGTCCATTAGCTTAATGGTTCATAATCAGTGGGAATGGCTTTATAAGAATTTGTAGGGAAGCACATTAGCATCCACATTCATCTCTTTTTGACATCAGGCCAAATTATCCTCCTCTCCCAGACATTTTTCTAGTTTTGTGGTCAGCTTGGCTTTTAAGACTTGTTCTACATTAGGAAAGTAGATTTACTGTATTCATTGCATGTATTATTTTCATTGGATTACCCTTCTGTCCGCTTTTAAAAAAATATATACAATAAGTTTAAATTTGCTGAGCAAGTTTGTAATTCTCTTAGGGAACTTCTATTAGAAATGTAGTGGGGAATTTAAATGTGCTTCTCTGCAACTCAAAAACAACTTGAAGTGGACAGGCCAATTATTTTATCTTTCTGCTGACTTCATAATGCTAAACACATAATAAATCAATCAATGCCATCCTTTCAACTACCTAAGAAGAACCTAGAAAAAAACCCTCATCTTTCAACCAATCTAAATCCTAACATTGGGAGGCAAAAATGAAACTGGGATGATCTGGAATAAGCTATTAAATCTTAGGTTCAAACAATGAATGGGGGCTTGAATATGAACAAAATGTGTTTGAGTTAGATGAGTAAGCATGAGTATTAAATAGTGATTGTAAATACGAAGTATATAGTCAGTATGATCAATACATAAAATTCTTCTTTAGAGTAGGAATATCGGGGCTCATGTAACAGCAAATTAGGGTTACTGTATATGGGCTGCAAAACTCTGGACAAGCACTGGATGCCAGTAAAGTGTCATCAGATGGGTGTTACCCATCAGATAAAGTTACCTTATAACTCTATGTATGTTATGTGAACATACATTGTTTGCTGAGCTCTTTCTGCAAGAACAGGCAGGAAATCTGGATACCTGCCCAGTACCTGAATTCCCTCCTGACCAAAGTTTACTTGCTTCGCATTTCACAAAGGCAATCTAGATAGTCCCAGCCCTCAGCCAATTTCAAAATGTGTTGAAAGTAAGTCAAGATGTTGCAACTAAAAGGGCCTGTAACTGTACTAATTGTTGACAGTTTCAGTAGCTAAGGGGGAATATAAAGACTGGGGAAAGGAAGCTGTATCCTCTTTATTTCAGAAAATAATGGGCCAGTCCAAAGCAGCAGGAGTGATAATCTGGTTGGCAAAACAAAAGAAAAACTCATACTACAATTTGTTTGGGTCAGCATATTGTATTACATTTCAGGGATTCAAAGTATTTCACACATAATCCAATTTCACACATCATCATGTGCTTAGTCTGATTGGACTTCATGTAATACATAGGTCCAGCTATATGATTTATAACTTAGCTTTATGTAAAAACTCAGCTATTATGGCTTTTTCAAAAAAACATGTTTAAAACAAAACATGGCTGCCTTATAGGATAATGTTTTGTAGACAGATGACAGAGGAATCTCTTCCTGAATCCTGGAAGGCAAGTGATTGATACTATATATATTATAAAAACAGAACGAGAATAGCTTGACTAAGGGCAAGTCTGCACTTCAGCTTGGCCCATCACTGCTAAGGGCCAACCACTGTTTCCTGAGTGCAGAAATGGATGATGTAATCTTTTTCCACCCCATTGAAAATGCCCATGTTTTCCAACCTTGATTCAAAAGGGTTGTTTTCTGACCTGACTTATCTTAAGCCATTCAAGATAAATGGTCTCCAGTACTTCATTCCATTCTATTAGCAGCCCTGGTCTCTGCTGCCTGTCATGCACCCAATCATTGGCCTATGCCAGTGATGGCTAACCTTTTTGCCGTTGTGTGCCAAAAGAGGGGGTCGTGGGGGGGGGTCGCATGGGTACGTGCCCACACCCATAATTCAATGTACTCCCCCCCGCACATGCGCACGTGACCCCCCACACTCCCCCTGCTTTTGGCACATGATGGTACAGTGGGCCCGGTAGGGCCATTTTTCACCCTCCCCAGGCTCCAGAGGCTTTCTTGAAGCCTGGGGAGGGCGGAAACAGCCTTCCCCACACCCCCAGAGGCCCTCCAGAGGGTGGAAACTGCCCATTTGCTGACTTCTGGTGGGACCAGAAGGCCTGTTTTTCATTCTCCCCAGGCTCCAGAGCCTTTCTAGGAGTCTAGGGAGGGCGAAAACGGCTTTCCCCACCCCTCCGGAGGCCAGAAACGGCCCATTTTCTGACTTCCAGTGGGACCGGAACGCTTGTTTTTTGCTCTCCCCAGGCTCCAGAGCCTTTCTAGGAGCCTGGGGAGGGCAAAAATGGCCTTCCCCACCTCCCCCGAAGGCCCTCCAGAGGCCGGAAATGACCCGTTTCCCAATTTCTGGTCCCACCGGAGCTGAACTAGGGCAATGCTAGTGTGCCCACTGATATGACTCCGTGTGCCACCCGTGGCACGCGTGCCATAGGTTCGCCATCACGGGCCTATACCAATATTTCATCCTGGGCTATTGGGCTGCTATGTTCTTCGCTTAAAAAAAAATCTTGCAAGCTGATTCAGTGATGCCCCTTGAAATCAATGAACTATCTTCAAAGCCTTAGAAGCTCAGACTCCATTCAACCCTTACATGTCCCAGTGGGCAGGCACCCTTTTAGTTTCTGTCAAGCCTGTATGAACCCTGCTCCCTTTGCTTTCCCATCTCCTACAAAACTGCTGCAAAGTTTCCCTTCATTTTCTTTTCTTAAAATATCTAAAATTGAAATATAAGAGCATTGTTTCTAGGAAGCTGAACTATCCATTCTTCTTTACATGAATTTTTTTTTTGGAGCTACAGAAAAACAGAGGCACCAAAGAACAGCCTATTTCTTCTTGCTTTGATTATTGTAGCATCAGAGTGATGATGCTGCAATAATTGGGGGTGGGAAGAGAGAAAAAGGGTCTGCTTTAGGAGATAAAGTGGGAAGGGATTGCAAAAACAATGTATTCAAAGTTCTAGGAAAGCCAAGGAAAGACACAGAGCTTACTAGGGAAGAATAATCCCTCAAAAAACAGACACTGATAGATCAAGCCACACAAGAACCAGTCAATGAACCTGCCTGGAGGGGAAGGGAGGGGAAGGGAGAACAACCAATCAGATGTTCTGGTGGCCACAATCCAGACCGATCATCAGCCCAGCCCTGTTGTCAACCCACTGCACTGGAAACTGGAATTTCTGAAGTTGGCTTAAAACAGCTTAAGTTGCAGGACAGAATTGCCCTAAGACTGCTTGGCTTTTAAGAATGAAGATTATATTTGAAAACAACAATTCCCCAGATTTTTACTCCGAGGCCCTATGTTGCACACATTCTTATATGAAATATTAGGGCTCTGAGCTGGGTGTAAATCTTCACAGCCAAGGGTGGCAATTTGTATGCATTTGTATCCAAGTCCTAGTTTTGAAAGTGATGTTTAAAAATCCAGAAAGAGTGTGCACCTATACATACCCATATAAATACTTTTAAGAACATGGATGGTGCTTGCTGAATCGTGATCCTTCTTTGCAGCCAGGTGATTGTTGTATGGTCTCCATAAGGATATAGTTAAATCAAGCATTAAGAGGGTTGCATTTTAAGAGGAGGAAAATATGTCAATCACAGTTTGCCTTTGACAAAAGGAAATTCCTTGAAACTGAGAATGGAGAGGGAGGGAGAGTGTCTCGTCATGTGGGTGGCCAGGAAACTAGAGGCCACCCTAGTACGAGAAGAAGAGAAAGTTGGAGATTGGGGGGGAGGGAGAGACTCACCAGACTAAATTCTACTCCGTTGCTGTGAGGCGTTCACACCAGGCCTTGTGAGAATATTAACAAGGTTACCGGAGCGGGCCCTTTAGCCTCAGGAATTATTGGTGAATATGGAACTATATTTGCACAAACACAACCAGATGCAGGCTGCTAAATGTGCTGCAGATGTGAATAGAGTTGGAGAGCATCACTTTATGCATGTGCGTTACACCTCTAGCCCTCTTTTTGCTTGATGTTCACCTCAGTAAAGACAACACAGAAGAAACGGAGAGAGAAGCAGACAGCAAAAGTTCTACAAAATCTGAATTTAGGGGTCTGTTACAAGGTCATTCTTTTCTGGAGCAAGTAATGTAACCCATGGGAGCAGACACATTACTTCAGAATGCATCTGTTATTCATTGTTGTATTGTGAGGTTGAAGTTTTCTTTGACATTCCTTTTCATTTCTCTGGTGACCTTAAAATCTATTTCTAAAAATACAGTACATCATCATCATCATCATCATCATCATCCAGAAGAAGAAGAAGAAAAATCCCCCTGTAGAACCTCTTCCTCCAATAAATATAAAATTTGGGCAGTGCAAAATTAGATTCTATTTGCATGACAGCATTCTAAAAATGTGTAATGGAGTTATTTTCTTTTTAGTCTTAGGATATCTTTGTATTAGTTTTTGTTTCAGTTCTAAAACCATTTGTTTTTTATTCCTTAAAACTGAGTAACATTTCCCCAAACTTTTACCTCAGATACATTTTTTATCATAATTTTTCTGTGAACATTCATTTTGAGGAACTTCTCTGAACTGTTAAAGCACAGTGTATCAAGGTTCCAAGAAACACCCCCAACTGAATAAGACTCCGAGGCCAGCAGTTCCTCAAGTTCCATTTTATTAGAGATGTCATATTGGCACATCTGGGAAAACCCGAATCTGAAAGCACCCCAGGTTTTCCCCACCCAAAGGAAAGTCAAAATCCCTTCCCCTGCACCCACAAGTCCATCATATGGCCCAATCAAACCACTGTCCCAACTGGAGATGTTTCCCAGTCACGCCTCTCCAGGTGCAGGCTGAACATCCTTGACTCCCAGAGAAAAGAATGTTAGTTTGGCTATCTATTTCTACCTACTCCATGCAACCCCCCTCCCAGTTTCCCACAGCAGGCCTATGCACTAAATGTGGCAGCCCTGAAGTTCCAAAGAGAAAGATGGCCTCCAGGGCTGACACAATGTATACATATTTTATCGTTGGAAGAACATAGTTCCTCCAACATAACATAACATAACGTAGTTCTCTTGTCTTAATCCAATCCACTACTGTAAATGGAGAGTACAGCTTTATTCAGAATTAATTGAGCCAAAACTCCTCAGAAGATCATTTCCTCAGATACTACCTGATTATGATCTTCTCCATCTTGTTGTCTTATCTCAGAGCATCTTCAGTAACAACCGGTAGAGAGAAAGCAGAACTGCTTACTTCATTCTTTGCATCAGTCTTCATGCAAAAAGATAATATAACCCTAGTATACTGTATATATATATATACTATATATATATATATATATATATATATATATATATATATATATATATATATATATATAAACCCAGCAAAAGACAGGCTAGTAATTCAAATTAAAATAATCAAAAATAAGATAAGAAAACAACTGTCAGCTCTAGATGAATTCAAATCACCAGATTGTGATGGATTATATCCCAGAGTTCTGAGAAAAATGGAAGACTCAGATCTCAGAAACTTTGAACAACATCTTTCAAAGTTCTTGAAGCACTGGGGAACCTGAGGACTGAAAAAGGGCTGATGTAGTTCCCATCTTAAAAAAAAAGGTGGGGGGAACCAGATCCAGGAAATTACAGACCAATCAGCCTGACCTCAATACTTCGGAAGTATTGGGAAGATCTTGGAAAAGATCATCAAACAACAAATCCACAAAAAACTGGAATCGAGAAAAGTTATAACCAGAAGCCAACATGAGTTTGTCAAAAACAGATCATGCCAAACAAATCTTATTTCATTTTTTGACAAAGTGACTAAATTAGTGGATCAGAGAAATGCTGTGGTCATATAATATACTTAGATTTCAGCAAGGCATTTGAGAAAGTAGAATACAACCTCCTTCTTGGAAAGCTAGAAAAATGTGGGATACACTGTGCCATCACCAGATGGATTTGTAACTGGCTGACAAACTGTACTCAACCGGTAGGCTTTAATGGAACTAAATCCACATGGAAGGAAGTGGGCAGTGGAGTACTCCAGGGTTCTGTTTTAGGCCCAGTACTCTTCAATATCTTCATCAATTATTTGGATGCAGGAATAGAAGGTGAATCCATCAAATTTGCAGACAATACTAAGCTAGCAGGAATAGTCAACACCCCAGAAGATAGGCTCAAATCCAGAAGGATCTCAACAGACTTGAACATTGGGCCCTATCTCACAAAATGAAATTAAATGTGGATAAAAGTAAGATTTTATGCATAGGCAAGAAAAACCATTTGTACAGGTACAGACTGGGTGAAACCTGGCTCAATACCAGTAACTGTTAGAGGGATCCTGGAGTCCTAGTGGACAATCACTTAAATATGAGCCAACAGTGTGCAGCCACCGCCAAAAAAGCCAATGCAATCCTAGGCTGCATTAACAGATCTCAATAGACTCAAGATCACATGAAGTACAAAGTCTTAATAAAAGTACACTTGTAATTCTGTATCCAATCTTGGTCACCACAAAATAAAAAAGATGTTGAGACACTGGAAAGAGTGCAGAGAAGAGCAACAAAGATGACTAGGGGTTAGAGGCTAAAACTTATGAAAAACAATGGTAGGAAATTGGGTATGTCTGGCTTAGTGAAAAGAAGGACTAGGAGAGACATGATAGCAGTTTTTCAAAATTTGAGCGGCTACCACAAAGATGAGGGGGTTAAGTTAGATGGTAGAAGGCAAGACAAGAATGGATAGAAAACTAATCAAGGAAAGAAGCAACCTAGAACTAAGGAGGCATTTCCTAATGGTAAGAACAATTAACCAATGCCTTGCTTTTCAGAAGTTGTGGGTGCCCCATCGCTGGAGGCTTTTAAGAAGAGACTGGACCGCCACTTGTCTGAAATGGATAGGGTCTCATGCTCGAGCAGACGGTTGTACTAGAAAACCTCCAATGTCCCTTCCAACTCTGTTATTCTATGTTCTATATCACTGTATGTTTTGCTGCCTGATTCCAATTGATTCTGGGAAGCTCACACAATAAAAATAATATCAACAATAAAATCAAAAGAAATAACCAGAAGAAGTACAAAAATAAGTACAAAATAATTACAAGACAGTAATCCAAATAACAAAGGAAAACAGAACATCACAGAGACTCTCACCCACCCTATCCCAATGTTTGAATAATTAGCCAGATTTTCGAGGCTGCCTGGAATGTCAACAAAGGGAGGCCATACAAGTCTTGGGGGACCTTTGGAAGCTCTTCTGGGAGGCCACTCATGTGTTTGGTTTTTGTTCTTATTGATGGTGTACAAACAGATAGTCCTACATGACGTTGCTCAAATGCTGGTGGCCCATTTTGCCCTGTGACCTAATCTCCGATCCACTTCCAAAGACACAGGAGAGACCCAACAAGATTTTCTTTCCATGGTGAGAAAAAAGGACATTTGCTGGGCCAGCCATTCCTTTATGATTGCCCACATCTCACTTCTCCACTTCTCTGCTCCTCACCATTCACACAACTACTGTTTATGCAGCTACCACCTTTCAGTTCCAGCTTATATTCTTTGAACTGTGGAGATCCAAAGTATGAGTCACAGTAGGATGTCCATGGGGTCTGCATTAGAACAGGCAGCTTTTGCAACCATCTCACTCACCGTATCTTTTTTTTGAAACCCATCCCAGAAAGAGAGAGGGAGAATTGAATGTGGTGCACATTCAGGACATATACCCTCTCCCAAGGATGAAATTCAGCAGTTTCTAGTAGGTTCTGGAGAACAGGTAGCGGAAATTTTGAGTCTGGCTGGCCCCAGAGTGGGGTGTATTCTTCCCCTGCCATGCCCACCAAACTGGTAGGGAAAAAATTTGAATTTCACCCCTTGCCCTCTCCTGCCATGTGAGATTAAATAATTGGATCTTTCAGTTCCTCAGAGTAAGGAATGGAGGCAGGAAGCTGTTCCAGAGATCATCCAGTCATTCTGAGACATTTTTAGAGTGAGGCACTGGAAGAAGCTGCTGTTCTATCCAATGGATTGGGAGGGCAGTTTGTGGGGTCCAACCAATATGCTTTTCTTCCCCATTTGTCACTCCATCTAGTGACAGAGCTGGTTCTTCAAAGTTGAAAAGGGTTCTGCACATGTGCGTGTCTGACCTTCCAGCAGCTGACTGGAAAGAGGCTTCTGCACATACTCACAGACTGCTAGAGGAGCTTGAAGTCCTGCTAAAGGGCATTAACATAGCAGGAGGGCTGCTGCACAACTGCTGAATGGTTGAAGTGAAAAGTGAAGCATCTCTTTAAAGTTTTGCTCTGCCCTAAAAAATAGTTTTGCTGGTTTGAGTTCCTCTCATTCCTTTGTCACTGATACATGAGCTAGGCAGTTCCTTAATCCCGACAAATGGGTGGCCAGTTCATATTAGTGCAACATGAATAGAATAGGCTGAGAGAGAGAGATTGGTTCAAAGTCACCCAGCTGGTATGGTGCCTGAGGCAGGACTAGAAATCAGTTTCAGTTTTTAATTTGGCGCTTTAAACATCTATGTCAAACCAGCTCCCAACGAACATAATACCTCAGAAGAAGCAAGATTTTGCTACAGATATTTCTTTCTTCTTCTTCTTCTTGTGCCATGTCCGTTATCGGATGTTGATGATCATGTTGGCAATCCTATTTTTGTCAACAGCCGTATGAAAAAGTGCTGCTGAGTTTTGTCCAAACCAGTCCCTTAGGTTTTGAAGCCATCTGGAAGATTAAGTGAAGGATGCTGTATTTTTCTGGGTGCCGCATCACATATCCGAAATACTCTAACTTTCGCTTTTTAATGGCTTTGATTATTTCTCTTTGCTTTCCTAGGTGGCTTATCACCTTAAATATAAAGATATTTCTTTAGATATGAAGAAAGCTTTGGCCATGGTAATAGTTGGCTTTTGGCTTTTGTTGTTATTGTGTTTTGAGTAAATATGGAGTTTTAGTTCAGGTGTTTTACTTCTCAACCAATCTAAAAAGATTAATAGAAGTGTATTGCTTGCCTTTATCAATTTCTATACAGAGCTGAAAGCATTAAGGGGACAATCTCTGAGCTGCAGAAATCTCAACAATCACTAGATGGCAGCAAAAATAAACTGTGCTCTCATCTAGTGGTCATTTGGATTATTTTTTATTTTTTGCAATCACATGGTAATCCTACTTAGCACATCTCTCATTCTTTGTTTTTAATTTAGTTTTAGATACACTTGCTTGTGGGTACTGAATAGTAAATATTAAATTTATTATTTATAAACTAGAAGGCCCTACTCTTAATCCCTTTTATTGAATGAAAGCTTTATTTAATTATATTACAAACGTCAGTGAATCAAATATATGCTGCTCCATTAGTACTAATATCTAAAAGCAATGCTATGTTTAAGACCAAGGGCTTTTATTTGATTTCTGGAGTCTTTTTAACCAAATAAATAGCTACTAGAAAGCTTTCTTTTTCAGTTAATTCAGAAATATGACAAATAAAATATGATTTAGGCACATGACCCAACATTTCTATATTATTTATTTATTTAGGATTATTGGTAAACATTACTATGGTCACTGACCAAAAAAGAAAGAAAACAAATTCTGAGGCAGCAAATAAAAACCATGGTAAAATTTAATAATTATAAAATTGATGTGGCCAATGTATGGAGTATTTTACAAATAGAAAAGAAAACTTAGTCATGTTCAAAGACATAGAAGTATATTAATATGACAGAAGCAATCACAAATAAAATGGATCTGGGTGACCTGGAAATTTGACTAGATGGGGAGTTATTAGCTGTAACAGAGCAGCTTTATAATAAGGGCAACATAGTAAAAACATGGGCCAATTGTATTTATTCAGTGAGTTGACTTATATAGCACCTCTCTCAAGATGGCATACAGTATTATTAAAAACAGAGAGAACGAAAATAAATTGCCTTAAATATAAAATGTGATCAAAATGAGTGCAAAATTTTGCCAAGGCCATCCAAGAAATAAGTTATTTTGGATCAAACCACAAAGTCTCCTGACTGATTGACTGTGGCAGTGTAAAGCCACAAAAAGCAGGCAACATCAGGGCCATTCAACTTTCAGGAGGAAGGCTGTTCCATTGGACATTTGGAGCAAGATAAATGCAATTAAAATTAATGTGACTCTTAAGTTTAATTATATTTTAAGACATTTCTTTTCTCTTCCTTCCTTCCTGTTTTCCAATCAAGTTTTCAATACTTTTCCTTATTTTCTCCTTAGTTTTTCTCTGTGTAAGTTGCAAATTACCTATATAGTAAGATTGATTTAATTTATCCATGTTTCCAAACATATGAGTAGGTACAACTTAGATTTTGATATACAATGGAATAAATCTGGGAAGGAGAGGCACTAGAATTCAACTTTTCTTTAGAGTAAATTTGAAAGTTATTGCTTGACTCTGCTGACATGTTGGCAGGTCATTGAAAGTATTAAACATTGATATACTGTATAGGGAAACTTTTTTTAAAGTCCTGAAAGCTCTAATTAAAAATTAAGAACAACCTAACCTCGCTGTTCCTAGCAATAGATCTAGAAATGTGTTATAATTAAGTTAGTGGAGCCTACATATAGACAGTTCTGATCTAATCACACCATCTGAGGAAAAGCAAGCTCTTCAACAAGTCTACATCTTGTTGTAGGTCCAGTCACATAGCAAGGTTCATATAACAAACTCGCTGATGACAAACAAACAAGTATTGTTATCAGTTTTGTCACCACTACTTTTTCTTAAGTTCTCTATTGTCTCAGATGTGAGGTGTATGTGTGTGTGTGCGTGTGTGTGTGCAGATGGAACAAATTCCCTTGATGTTCCAGGACAGGGAAGTACAATGCTTGTTCAGGAACAGATGTTTGCAATAGAGGACTTTCACCCAACTATTTTCTGTTTCCAATCTGCATGTGACAGGAAACACAGACTTGAAATGAATAAAAAGAACAGAGAAAGCATAATGGATGATAAAATAACAGCATGTAGAAAAGATGAAGAAAAGATGTCCTTGTCCTAGAGGGGAAAATCAAAAAAGATAATAGCAAAAGCCACAGGGTCATCTGGCTTTTTCTCCAAAATTTGGACACACTTCTTTGAGGCTGTCTGACTCATTGCCATTAAAAAAAATGGGGCCACATAAAAATAAGAAATTGGGATGGTTTTTTTGTATTTGGGGGCTGAAAAGAACAAACTTCATTATTCGGTGCAAAGGGGGGGAAAAAAAGGAAAACTATAGCAAAGGGTTCATGTACATATAGATAAATGAGTAAGTCAGTGATTTTAAGGTGTCATAAAACCTTAAACATAAACCTTAAAAGTAAACCTTAGACATAAAACCTGTTGAGCAAATCTAATTAACTAAGTCTACTATCTGCAAAGCATACCTACTTTGTTTGCTGCTTTACAGTTCTTGTTTAGGACCATGAAAGAATACGCAAGATAAAACGAAATGAAGTAAATAACTATATTGCAAACAATATTAAAGTGGAATAAAATAGAATTTGCTGAGTGTGGCATTGCTTTTTAATCCATGAAGCACTTATGCTTCAGAGCAAAATCTTGCAACTTGTGCCAAAATATTCATATCTATAAAGTGAAGGTAAAAATTCTGTGGAACATTTTTTAAACCTTTTAATAAGTGGAATTATCCTTTGATATCTGGCTAGAAAAGGCAGCTTGGAAGAATGTGAGCCCTAGATCCTATCTCTCCCTTTCCACATTGCTTTCTAGGTATGAATCTTCTTATATACGCTATGCAAGTTATAAGGAGCAAAAGGAAAAGCAAGCCCTTGAAGAGGCCCATCTGAGTATGTACAAAAATAAGCTTTCATAAATAATTGGGCAAGGCCCAATTAGAACTTTCCAATATTTGAGGGCTTCCTATATACACAGACGTGTGCCCGTTTGCAAAATTAAAACCAATTTCAACAAACAAATAATTACAGAAACATTGAAATTTCAGATTTTCCAATCTTTTCCCATTATTCTCTTTAGGGGTAATTATCATTTCTAGCCACTTTGAGCAGACTGGCAGGCAGGTCAATCAGAAGTTCAAAACTCATTCTAGACATTGAGATACAGAATGTTCTGGGCATGGACTTTCATTTTTTCTGGAGGAGAGCAAAGCTTTTAATTTGTGCACATAGCATATAACTGAATATATATTTGTCTCTATTTTTAGCATGTGTGCTTTGTGGTTTACTGTAGTATTATGTGTACCAAAACCAGACAAGCAATGATGGAAAGTGCCCTCGCTTGGAAATGTGACCTGCTGGAGTCTGTATGGGCATTAGCTATGATTCCAAAGTGGTGGTGGTGAATTTTTAATCTGAGATAATTTGATGATCTCCAGAGGAGCTATTCTACTGATGTCCGCATGTGAGACCCAGTTTGTGAAGTTGGGATCTGGGGAACAGGCTTCCTGCTGCATAAAAGCCTCCTTGTTTGGATTGTTCGATGGTACCTGGAATCGTGGTGGAGTCCCCCAGATCTATGGCATCGGGAATTTCAACCTGTCTTCTCTGGATATGGAGTCAAAGGCAGCTCAGAAATTCATGACCACTATGACATCCACGGACCTGTCTGAAGTAATTCTGAGTCCAAATTACAGTGGAAGTTACATGTTTAATCAGCTTTTTTATCGCAAGGCAGTGATGATGTAATCTGGAACTGGGGGATTTTACCATTAATCCCTTGTCATGATCAGACATTCTCTACTGACCTTGGAGTTTTCTGCAGCTATGCCCTATTGCAGGGAGGAAGGATCTATTTGATTAGTCACCCCCAAACACCTAATAATTACTGTTGGATTTTACAGGGAAATTGGTGTTGTTTCTGTTTGGCTTAGTTGCTGCCAGGAAAGTGAGGGCAGTGATAGCTTGGGATATGTTTACACCTTGCAGATTCTCTGTCTGCATGGGTCTCAGAAAATGCCCTGATTTTTAGAACTCCAAGTGATGAAGCAGCATGATAGATGCTTAGACCATCACTGTGAACCTAACCAAGGGCCTTAAGAAAGGTACAAATCTTTCTCAAGAATTATCTCATGGTGATACAAAAGGCAAAATGCCATTGTTTTCCTGTTCTCATCATGTTCATAAAGCGCTGCCCAATACCGTAGCCTGGTTTAAGGTGACTCAGTCCACTTGGGTAGACCTTCTCAAGAAGCCATAATTAAATTCAGCAGGATTGGTCAATTATCATCCTATCTCCAATCTTCCCTTCCTAAGGAAGGTTATTGAGAAACTAGTCAGCTTGCAGCTCCAGCAGGCTCTGCAGGAAATCTTCTTCAGTCTGGATTCTGCTCTGGCTACAGCATTGAGACAGCATTGATTGTACTGGTTGGGAAAGAGATGAAGACAACATTGTGTGAAATTAATAGAAAATATGTTGCCAAGGTATGTTTGTGCTGGAATCATATGCAACTGGGATAAGTCCCAAACCCTTACAGTAATATACAAAAGAGTTGAGTCAGAGCAGTGACCCTGAGGCTACATGATGAGATTATAGAAAAAGAAAAGGATAAAGATTTGTTTTCCTTCATCCAATCACCAGAGCCATTATATGCCATTAAGAGGCCCTTCTAATGTTCTCACACTTCAGATTTCCAGATCTACTTAATCTTATACTACAACTCAGGGTCCACTGTTTAGAGCCAGATGTAGAATACTGGCTGCAAAGAATTATTGTTAACTAATTTAGCCGAATTTAGCTTCAAAAAAATAAATAAAAAATGCTCAACTCAGAAATGAGTTTGTAATTCCAGTCTCACCTAAGAAGAATCTACATTCACACTCTACCTTTTTAGAATTTTCAGAAATTTAATATCAAACAAACAAGGAAATGATATATAGTTCCTACTAATTATGGGAACTTGCAAGCATACAATGATTTAGAAGTGATTCCTGATCTCTTCTTTGCACATTCCTGTCTCTGTAGCATGACATGATTGACTGAGAAAAAAAAGTTTAACTTCCATATTTCAATTTGCCCCCAACATCAGCCTATTGGACATCACCACTGCATATCTTCTTTTCAGAGCTAGTTAAAATCCTGAATAAGCACAATCTGAAGAAAGAGATATTCTGCCATATTTATACTACACTCATAACAATTAATGTGCATTTTATATGTGCATGTGTTCTTATATACAAATGCAATTTTTAAAGTGGAAAATGGCTATTATATCTCAGAGAATATTCTTTCCAGGTCCTGGATCTTGGAAATTACTCATGATTTCTCTGGTTCAAGGTCAACCAATGATTGAAGTGATCACCATGCCAAAAGAATTGCATTTATTTTGGTACTCTATTCCTACATTTTATTCCTTCTCATTCAGTTTTATTTATTTAATTATTTATCAAACTTAAATTCCCATCTCTCTCATATCGTGGGGCTATGTTTTTCCTCCTCTTTCACAGCCAAACTATATATGAAATAGAAGTTCCATAATGAGATCTCCTAGCGTTTTCTTGAATTTTTTAAAAATACTGGTATATAAGAGAGGAGAAATATTTGATTAAAATTGTAACATGAGAGAAAGGAGTACTTCCAGTTCTCCAATGCAAAACGGGCCACTAATATGTGGGAAAATGCCCATGACAAACAATGCAGCAGACTGGGTATTAAAAAGGCTCAAAATCCTTTATTTTTATCCTTCCTGCTGCTTCTAGGGGGGAAAACATCACACTTATCCCAAATTTCCTTTGTACTATAATTTGAAACAATCATACCTCCTTTAGTTCTTGTCTTTTATTTCATTTCTCTTAAACAAATCTCTGGTTCTCCTGTTTTCTAGGATGCTACAGTTGTCCTCTTTAGTTCTGTCTATTCCAGCTAAACTTTAGCTGCTAAAGGTTTTCCAAAAAGAGTAATTCAGCTAGTAAAAATCAATGAAAGGGATCTATTGCCAATCTGAATAAATTGTCCTGACTCATTTCACTACATATTAATAATACCTGTATTTAACAAAAAGAGTTTCCAGAAATATCCTGTAATTTCACTGTAAAAATAAACCATTAGTTAATTAACTAACATCTGTTCAACATCATTTCCTTTTATAAAACATTCCTATCCCATCTTCATGAAGAACACTGCATAGTGTTCATATATGCATAGTGAAACAGCATATTCTTTATCAATCTTACATCACATCTATAATTCTATTATATATCTCACTATATTAATGTCCTATTGTTATAAAATTTTATCAATCAGAAGGAATTCAACACTGAGTTTTTATAAGTTTTTGCATCTACAAATATCAAGAACAGAAGTAGCGTGGGGATTTTTCCAAGTTTCAAGAATTAACTAAAATCAGAAATTTGTTTCCATAGCAGCAGATACATTAAGAATGGGCTAAAATCAATACTTCTAACTTCATTTTAAAGATAAAATTCTCAGTGAGCATTCTGTAGATTACTTATTAATTTGTTTTAATTCTGTTTATTTTAATATTATTTGTTGCAACCACATTTTAAAGCATCACAATATAACTGCAAATGAAATTAAGAGCATTTTGTATGATTGTATGCTATCAATACATCAAACAACCACATTTTTCAGGCTACATACTAGTTACTTCTTCACTGGAGACTTATAGAGTTTTTTGGGTTCATCCACCAGTCATTGTGCCAAAGTAACAGCAATACAGAGAGCCTTTATGGGCATTGCTTTGAAGATGCTATAAATCACTAGCGAAGAAATGACCTCTGTAAAACTCAAGTCTTATTCATTCACAATGAAATGTATTCATTGTGCTGAATCAGTGAGTTGGCTCCAAACTGTAAAGAAACTGTATGTGACCTGAAAATGTTATTCTCTTGTTCTCCTTGATCAGCCATTTTGTGATGAATTTCATATTGTCCTGTTGATGAACTGGTGATCTTGACTCTATTAAAGGAATACCCAGTATATGTACAAGTTATTATGATATAATGAAGATTTTATGATATAATTATATTGCTGGGGGTGGGTGGGTTTGTACACACAGTCCTCTTTGATTTGGGATGTTTACAAATATTGAAAATCAATCAAAATTTCAGATCCAATGCAAATATTTTTTTTGTCTACAAATGGCAACTCCCAATTTCCAATTCATGTGTATCTCCAAGCAACTAGAAATGTTGTGTTATTGGAATTTTTGATGTCTTTAATCTCCACCTCAGAATGGTTGCTTTGTACTACAGATGTACTGTAGTAATTGTGAGGAAGATTTGAGTGTCTTGGTAGACCACAGAGAAATTGCTGGACCACATGATCCAGCAATTTGCTGCAACTGCCAAAAGGGTCAGAGCTGTTTTGGGCTGCATCACTGGAGGTGTAATGTCAGCATCACAGGAAGTGATACTGCCATTCTCTATGGCACTGAAATATTGGGTCCAGTTCTGCTCATCACAATACATAAAGAGTGCTAAAGACCTGTGAAGAAGAGCAACAAAGATGGTTGGGGGCTTGCTTAGAGGCTAAATCCTACAAACATTTAAAGGAATTTGGTATGTTTTGCTTAAAGAAGATAAAGTTAAAGGGAGATAAGATATCAGTCTTCTAATACATGAAAGGATATCATAGAGAAGAGGGTAAATACTTCATCTGCATATAATCCGAGGGTAAAATGAGAGCCAGTTGATGGAAACTTGACAGCTAGTGATCTACACTTATAATAAGGAGGGATTTTCAGATTGTGAGGACCATTAAATGGAATAGCTGAAGCTGTGAGTGCCCCATTAAGTGAAAATATTTATTTTTTTTAAAAAAAAGATTGATTCACTATTCAGGGTGGTATAAGAATTCCTACACTGGGCAGCGGATTCCTTCCAACCTTATAATCCTGGGAATCTGCAAATGGGTAAATCTCTGTTTTTTTTCTGTTTTTTAAAAAAATATATGAAGACAGGACCGTGCAGGGCTGGAAAGAGTGAATAGAAGAAAGTCATCATGCAACTGTTCCCAAATACTTTTACGTTGGTACATATGTAAGGAATTTCCACCAGTTCCATTGTCAAGAACAGAGAATTCCCTGATAAAATGAGGAATCTATGGGGCTAGGCAGTACCAATGAGTAGGTGATGATTCCTACTATATAGAGTACTGACATGTATGTGACACATTGAGTTTTTTCTGCAGCCAACCCTGCTGAACTTACCATATAATAGTATCTCAGAGACCAGGGTAACATTTGGTTTGAATACTGTAGTTGAATGTTTTCAGTCTACTGCAGATTATTGTATTGTCTTTATGTGTGCAGTCCATTGATTTGAGCCTATTGAATGCCTTAATGTGAAATCAGCATCCTCTGATTTGTTACCCAGATTAAATAAATAAATAATCTATTAGTTATACTGGAAACTCTCCTTCTGAACTGCTTCTTTCTTTCTTTCTTTCTTTCTTTCTTTCTTTCTTTCTTTCTTTCCAGTAATTAGTATAAATGCTACTTTATACTAGTATTTCGAAAGAAATCCTCAAATTCAGAATCTTTGTGTTTACAGTAGATGAAATTCCTTTCACAGGACTGATGTCCATACAATTGATGGTGGATTGCAGTGTATGAAACCATGCTAATATATATATATTTTGAAATAGCACAAGATTTTTGTGGGCTAAAAATCTAACATTGTTATCTTCATGGGAACTGAAAACACAGGGAGCTTAAATGCTTAAATATACAGCATTTAATTTCTTTAGTTAGTCTATATAGGTCTACTAAAACATTCCTAGACAATCTTCAGAAAGTGTCTCCTGTTTTGGAAAGGGCAACATAAGGCATCAAATCATTGAAAAATAATATGAATATTAGAAATAATCTGTATGATGTCGATACACATCCACTATTGCCAATAAGAAAAGGTTTTCCAGGTTTTCAAGTTGATAAGTCTGCTGAAAACAATGAAAAAAATAACAGCAAAAAGATGTACACCATGACCTTGCTTATTTCATTCCCATTTCAGCTCTCTTAAAAACCATTATCTGTCTCCAACCTTTGTAGTATGCAGCTGAGATAAAGAATATACAAGGAAAAATTAAGGAAAAAAAGGTAAATAGTAAAGGAAGAAAGTGAGGGAAGAGCAGATTTGGAAAGGCTGCAAATAGATGTACTGTAAGGAGATGGTTAACATTTGGCCATCTTTTGTCTCACGCTGCTTGAATTTCAGGCACTAAGTTTGGAGTGTAAACATCTGTTGAGCACAAGGCATATGTTGGCCAGATTGTGCTGTTTTAGGCTCAGATAGAAATAATATAAAAATCACGAAGTGTCTGACACCAAGGTATATAAAGGAGGGACTGATCAGAGGAGACACGGGAGAGGGAAAAGCACAGACAATAACTGTACAATAAAATTTTGACAGGATTTCCTTGATGCATTCTGTATTTTATAATCATGGTCAAAAACAGTCCATCCACACCCCAATCTCTCTTCAGCAGCCAAGCAGAATTGTGAATTGTTCTAATCTTTCATGTTCTCTATTGTAGCCAGCAGTTCTGGAGCCAGGACCCACAGGGATAGCTGTATTCAGTTATATAGGAGACAGGGTCATAGCCCTGTAAGAATCGTTTCTGACATTTGGGGAACAATAAATTATTATCTTTACGATGAGCAGCCATGTTTATAATATATTGTCCAGGTTTTCCAAATATATGAAACTCTTCTTGAGGTTGGATAGTTAGATAACACAGAACAAGTTTTTGATGAAAAAATAGCAATCTGATTTGCAATTTATTTCAGCCTTATAGTGAATGTTTCAAGAGTGGGGGGAAAAGACAAATATAATAATAGCCAAAAATCTTTGATTGAGTCAATCTTTCCCATCTTAGCAACCTTTAGATTTTGGGCGACATGGTCTACAATTCTACTCAGCAAGTCCAAAGGCCATACTGGAAATAGTACAGCTGCCTTAAGATACATGTGCAGCCAAAAGGCTTTGGTTGTTCGAGTCATTGCATTTAACACCAAATAGTGGAAAAATAAGAGATGACAACTGAAAAGGGTATTTAAAACCAGAGACTGATAAAACCCCACTTTTTTAAGGAAAACCTTTCTTTAAAAGAAAAGCTTATACTATATTATGCAAATAGCCACTGAAGAGGAAAACAGGATGTTTGTAGAATGGAATTCCCTCTCCTAAGAATGGTCACTGAGAAGGTGGTCTACAGTTTACCTGTCTCACTTTGAACCATTATTGGTATCTCAGCATTTTTGTTTAATCTTTTCACACTTCTTGTATGAAGAATATATTCTTTCAAATGCACTGCATTAGTCCAGATATGATGTAACTCTGGCATGCATCATTGTTTAATCTACCTTCTCCAAGGAATTAGAGTTACCTCCAAGGGTAACTAGAATACCAATCTCAGATGGTCAAAGGCATTTCTACTCAGAGGTAAGATCTGGGTATCCAGGCTTGGAGTCTGCTCTAAAGATACCACAAAAATATGCATCTGTTTTCAAGGGGATTCTCAGGATTCCACACAAACAATTTACCATATTTTCCGGCGTATAAGACGACTGGGCATATGACCCCCTACTTTTCCTGTTAAAATATAGGGTTTGGGCTATACTCGCCATATAAGACTACCCCTCTTCCAACGCACACCAAATAAAAATTAAAAAACATCAGATTTGCTTTCAATATGGTAATTTAATTCCCTTTAAAAGCCTTTAAAATCCTCCTGTTCATCATCTGATATCATAAGTACATCAATGACATCTTGTGATACATTTGTAAGGCAGTCAACGTATGGATCTAATTCCGTATCAGATGGTGTGGTCTCAGCTTTGGCTTCCTCTTCATCTTGCCACAAGTAGTCGTCCTCCATACCATCTAATGAATTTGATATGCCACACTTCTTGAAAGACTTGATTACTGTTTCTGCATCAATATCATTCCAGGCTTTTATGACAAACTTGCACAAAACATCCAACTGTGGAGCACGCATGTTTCCTCCTTTTGTGAATGACTTTTCGCCGCTAACCATCCACTCATTCCACTGTTCTCGAATGCAATCTTTAAATGGCTTGTTTAAGCATACATTCAGTGGCTGTACCAACGATGTCAATCCTGCAGGAATAACTGCTGCATCTGTGTTTACTCTTGCAAGCCTTTGCTTGGTGTTGGGAGTTAAATGAGCCCTGAACATATCCCACACTAGTAGACTACGTTTTTGAAGAAGTCCACCTGGTCGCCTGCTTCATACATTATCAAGCCATAGCTTTACCCCTTCTTCATCCATCCAGCCTTTTTCATTCACATGTACAAAACAACCAACAGGGAACTTGAGTTTCAGCATTGTTTTTCTTTTAAAAATAATCTTTGGTCTCAGTTTGGAGCCATCAGCTGTGCATGCTAGTACCACTGTAAAACTGGACTTCTCATGTCCTGTTGTTTTAATTAAAATTGTTTTTTCACCTTTTGGATGGACAGTTTTATTGCCAATCATATCAAAATTCATTGGAGTTTCATCCATATTTCCGATACTACTTAACGCATAGCCATGTTTATTGCGCTGTTGTATTACGTATCGATGGAAACTATTTACTTTGGCATCAAGATCTGCAGGTAATTTTTGTGCAATTTTCGTCTTTTGCCTCAATACCATATTATGCCTTTCCAAGAATCTAGAACACCAGGATACAGTGGCCTTAAATCTGTTGCTGTGATCTGGGTTTAATGCTTTTACATTTGCTTTCCAGTCCCGAACCATCTTTTCTGTTACTCCATATTGTCTTGCAGCAGCACAGTTATTATGTTCCATGGCAAAGTTTACAACTTTAAGTTTAAAACTGGCTTCATATTTTTTTCTTCTTGCTGGTGGAGCCATGATGGGCTCCACAACACAACTCTTTATTAACAACAAGCTAACTTTTAATAAGGCACACAACTGACAACAGGTGGCCGACTGATAGCTGCTTAAATAGCAGCCTGTCAGGCGGAGGAAAACCAAAAGGAGATCTGTGTTTTTTCCCACGAAGAGCCTGGTCCCGTCTTAGCCAATTAGAGTAGGGTGGCAACAGTGATGACTGTGGGTAGGATGTAACCCTGAGGACTTAACAGAACCGGTACAGATACCTACGAGCCAGGCTGCCCATTTGTCAAGGTAACGGCCATGTGTTTATGGGGCTTAAAATAAAAACAGTCATACAATCTAAATGTTTTAAAAACCTACAATGAAGAAGACTTTAACAATATTATTAATAATAAGATAATGGAGAGAATTGATGCTAAAAACGAGATTGGCACAGGTTCCCGAATCTGAGTTGCCGGTGCTGACCAATGATGCTACGGGAGAGCCAACAACATTGAGGGGAAGCTGTGCCGATCTCGTCAAGGCTGCATGCCACTGAATGCTGGACCCAGCTGGTTGCTGCGCGAAGCTTCCCCCACTGTCCCAGGCATCCAGGTGGATATTACCGACGCTCCAACTTCCCCAGATAGCTGGGGCTCGCCATCACTGGGGGTCAGCTGGGGAAGTTGGAGCGTCGGTAGGCTTATACCCAGCATATAAAACAACCCCCGACTTTTGAGAGGATTTTCCTGTGTTAAAAAGTCGTCTTATACGCCGGAAAATACGGTAATAGTATTTAGCTTTCACAATATCTATATGCTAGTCTAGCATAGTTATAATAATAATAACAGTAACAGAGTTGGAAGGGATCTTGGAGGTCATCTAGTCCAACCCCCTGCTCACGCACGAGACCTATACAAGGGATTCGAACCTCTGAACTTTCCAATCAACAAGCTCAGCGTCTTAGCCACTGAGCCACCTAAGCCCATATTAGTTTGCCAATGCAACACAAAACCCATATTTCAAATATTACAACGTCCATCCTACACGACCTCATATACCAGAACTTTAAGGTAGGAGGACTTTAGCTCCCACAATTCTCCAGCCAGCACGGGAATTCCGGGAGTTGAAGTCCACACATCTTAAAACAGCTGAGGTCGAGGTTTAGATAGCAACCTCGATTCTTTCAAATGTTTATTAACCACAAACCGAAGAGAGCTGTCAATCTCCTCTTCTTTTAACTTCAGTATTTTCAGAAGTTAAAAACCAAAGTACTTTAAGGAGAGATGGGGGGGGGGAGTAAAGGTCAAGGCTGAGACGGGAAAAGGACGGCCGTGAGAATCAAGGGACGACTCCAATGCGGGGAGGAGGCGACAGAAGGAAAGAGAGAAAACGCAAGGATAACTTTAATGGAAACAAACTTTCCGGAAAATTTTGTTGCGGGTCGAATTTGTAATTATGATCCATTAGTTGTTGTTCCGTATTAAACCCTTTCAAGACTGTTCCAAGCACCATCAGAGACACCACGCCAGTTGCAGAAACGCGCTCGAGAAGTTGGGGCAGAGCGGAGAGGGCGTTGATCGTAGCGCATGCGCGACATCATGTGACCGTCGCCCTTTCTTCCAATATGGCGGCGCCCAGTTCTGCTCTTCGGACTCTTCAGCTTGTGCAGGTAGAGCGGAAGGTCTGGGCGGGAGGAACGGGGGAGATTCGATCTTCTGACTCAGAGTTTCGTCGCCTCGCTCTGTTACGCGAGACAGCGTAGCGGTGGATCGTTTAATTCAGCTCCGGAGCCTGGACGGCAACCGTGTTATGGTGTTGCCTTCCTCTTCGCGTAATCAAGTTCCTCCCCGCAATTCTTCTTTTGTAATACGGCTGCTGGTCTTTTTCCAAGTGAAGTGGAAACCGGTGTCGGGTATCTTTAGCATGTTGGACCTCGACAGAATTCAGTTTTTTAAAAAATTGCATCTATGCTTAACTGGGTAACTTGGGGCCAATCTCCGTCTCTCAAACTAAGCCAGCCCGTGATATCGGTGCAAAGGAAACAGTGGGATATATAGAGCCCTGAACTAGGGATAAAAGATTGTAAGTGTAGTTAATAAATAACAGTAAATTTAGTGTTTGGACTTTTACACATATACAGATTTTAGGCTAGCCTTCTTCCTGATATGCTAGTTTCTTATGTGCAGGTATGTTAAAATAATTAGTCCCCTAGAAAAAATGATTGGCCTAGCACTTTACAAAATTGTAGTTGTATTGAATGCTAAAGCTTTTTTGCCTTTGTGTTACTGCATGTAATCTGTGAGTGCACAGTGCCATTTATTTAGTGTTTTTATTCTATTTTAAGTGCTGCTGTGATTTTTTTTTATGGTAACTAGCTGCCATGAATGCTCTACTGGCAGAAAGATTTGATATACCTTGAAATAATGATACAATCTTTCATGAGACTATAAAATTAATAACTGTGGTATCACAAAATAATAAGGACCACAACTTTAGAGTTAAAAGATAGAGAAATAAACCTGCAAGTCTGCATTGAAATCAAAATATGTACTGTGCTTTCTAGAAAGCTAAAAGGATAAGTGTTATCAGCAAAAGTTTGTAAAACTGAATAGCTGGATATTTATAATTGAACATAAATTGTATCAAGCTTGATTGTCAGGATTTTGCTTATGGCTGCACAGAACTTGTCAACTTTATAAATTATGAATGGTAAGAGTCAGAAAATAATATAGAAAAGTGTAAAATATGTCTCCTGTTAGTTATCCTGGTGAGTAGTGGGAGCATAAAGATACTGTCGATATCTCTGTAAAATGAATGGAACAGCAGGAAGTGCTTTGTGGTTTGAATTTGCTGAGCATTACAGGGTAAATAATAATACTCTGTAATAATTAACATTATAAAATAATGATGCACAACTTTTTGGGAAGATCAGGGCTGGCCTTTTATGTTAGCAACAATAGAATATTGTTGTATCTGTGGCCAGTAGGAACTCTAAATTTCATTTCAGATTATTTAAAGAAAATTAAATCCAGTTTATGATTTCCATTCATTAATCATCCATTTTCATCTTATTTGTTAAAATTTACAAGTGGATCCAAAGTTTATAGGGGGTCTAAAAGCCAAACTTTGCTGCTGTTATGTAACTCTGAGATATTAGATTGTTGTAGAACATTCCTTCTCCAAGCATGGAGAGTAGGAAAGTTATTTATGGTCAGACACCATTATCAAGCATAGTACAATAAAATGCAGTTCAATACAGTCAGATTAAAAACAGGTGAAATAACCAAATGAAAGTATTACTAGAATGGTTTAAATTAAATTTATGAAAAGAAGATGAAATATGGAAGGCAAACTAAAATATCATATTTATTAAAATAATCAGGAAAAAAGTGAAGAGCATTAAAAAAGGAAATACAAATCATCTTAGGAAAAGCAAATTATCAACATTGCTGAACAATTATTTGTCTTGCACCAACAGCAATTGTAAGAAGTTTGGAGGTAAGAGGTCTGGAGATATTTGCTGAGTTGACAAGTAAAAGGATCTAGTGATCCCTTATCTGATCACATATAACTATGGCTAGAAAAAGGAGTAATTAATTAAGTGCACCATGTTGTGTAAAAAAGCATCACCGCAGGATTGGTGAAACTGTTTTGTTTTCTTGAGGGAGCATCAGCAAAGATGTTATAGAAGTGTAACATTTTAAAATCTTCCCTCTAAGAGGGCATAAGGCAAAAATGTAGCTTTATTTATTCATTTTCCATATTTCTGGACTGCCTATCTCTCAGACTGACCCAGCACTATAGTTTTTGAAGGGATGTTCTTTTCCCTGTTGATTCATAATCATCAGTAGTGAACAAAGAGCCTGGGGATTGGGGGTGGGGGGTGGGGAGAAACCTCCAACCAGTGGATAGTGATACAAATCCATGCACCAATTCTATTTTAATCAGAATAAACAGACTCTCTCCTTAGTGCCACATTAGTTACACATGGAGTCACTTGGAGTAATTCTTAAGAATTTGGATTTAATCCTTTCCAGAGGGGCCAAGCAGCTACAAGGTCCCAACTGAATACCAAACAAAAATTGCATGTATGCCTTAGTCAAATGAAATTTTAACACTGATGGGATATGTGGTGCCCTTCTAGAAAAGTTGATTTTAGGCTATTTTGGATTTTATAGTTTTGGTATGTGCTATAATTGGAAAAACAATGAAAAACCATGCCCAAAGATTTTTTTAGCCACTAGGCCCAGTGTCTAGGTCACATTTCAAAAATTAAGAACTTAATTTTAATGTAATTATTTTAAGTCATCATTTATTCAATCTATTAAAATTAATTTTTTTAATCAGTAGAATGGCTTACCTCCAGAAGTTAGAAGTGAGTGCTGCATCACTGAAGGTTTCCAAAAAAAAGATTGCATGATATAGAGTCTCTTGCTCGAGCAGGATTATTAGAGGACCTCCAAGATCACTTCCAACCCTATTATTCTATATGCTATGTTCTTAATTGCTTCCTCAAAACAATCAGGGTCTGTAGCACTATCTTAAAGCACTATATTGTGACAAATGAATATACATGTTACAGGATCCAATCTGGGTCGGTCACCAGTACCAGAGGTTTAGTCTTCTGAGCTTTCAGACTTATGCTGGAGCCCATCCTCAGGAAACCTCTTTCTAGCAGTGTGTGTTATAGCAGACCTTTTGGCTAAATTTGGGGGATGTCGATCCAAATTACTTATTTTTAATCACAAGCAGTTTGGTATATAAATTGAAGAAAAGGGGAATCAAAATACATCTCTTATTCCTCTTCAAGTTAGATTTTAGTTGATACATGCCTCACATGCTGCCATGAAACTTTATTCTGGAGTTCTTTTGAACCTGGCTTGATTGAATACTTTTGGTTAGATGTTGCAGAATTAAGGTGTGATCAAAGATGGTGTCCAGCTCTAAAACATGCCTGTTCATTTGTCAAAATACACTCTGCATTGACCCAGGTAGTTTTTTAACTACCTCAGTTGTTGGCTGGAGATGAAACCAAAAGGTTATGCCACTAGGATGTGGAGTAAAAAAAACGCCAAACCCTTGGTCCTGGGGCAAGAGGATATGAGATTGAAATAATGACTCCAATAAATTCATGCCTGTATTGTCAGTAGTTTTCATTTTTACTTTCATTCGTTTTGCTCCAATTGTACCTCATTTGTCTTTATATCTTCTGTATATTTTGATCTTATTTGTAAATACGTCCACCATTCAACTTACCTATTCAAATCCTGTTCCAATTCTTGTTTTACTTTCTTTGACTAATTAGCACCACTCAGATGGAGTTCAGGGTGTAGTTTCTGTTGAAGCCTTCATTGTTGGTAATAGTTGCAGTTCAAGATGGAAACCTCTATTGGGATTATTGTGGAAAATAACAATGTTTTATAATAAGGTATATTTCTATCATATAAATGTAGGTCTCTTGGTGAACTAAAGTTAACTAAATTTAAATCTTATATTACACAAATTTCTATCTTTAATATGCATATACCTTTATTAAATTTAAGAAAAAAAACAGTATTACATTTTTAATTATGTTCAAGAAATAAAATTTCTGTAACTGAAAAGTTTCTAACTACTGCATGTTCTACTCTATGGGCTCTGTTAAGGAACTCTCATTTAATGTATTACAGTATTCGTTAAACAGTGGATTAAAAACCATGAATTGCCTCGCTTTTCTATGCCTAGTTAGTTTATATTTATTTATTTATTTATGTGCAGTAGTGTTAAATAAATTATATATTTTTGATTTTCTAAACATTGTCTCACAAGAAAAATATCTGTTTCTGGATAGATTACATTATAATTTACAAATAAAAAGCTCCATTGTTATTTTTCATTCTCTGGATAGTTTATTTAGGCAATTTTCCTTTTTCGTGAATGAAAGGAAACAAAAGAAAAATGACCAGGCAAAGGTTTTTTGCCAGCCAGAAAAGAATGTCAGCTTATTCTCAGCTAAATAAGTGGATTTTTTCATATTTAGCTGAAATTGTTATTACTGCATTAGTAGCCTGGTTGTCATCTTGAAGCATGATTTGGAAACTATGTGCAATTTGGCACAATTTGAAAAATATGTACCTTTATTTAAAGATAAGGCAGTCCCCAACATCTTGTTTGTCTTCATGATTTGCCTTTGCTTTATTGGCTTAAATTCAAATCCAGGAAACCACTAAAACCATATGGAATTCTGTGATTCCAATTACAGTTAAGGACAAATAAGAGAGTAGTCTAAGCATGATTTTTCTGTTTCCTGGGCTGCTGCTTCTACCTCATTAATCAGTGTTCAAATGGTCTAAGAGAAACAGTTTGCTGTACTGCCAGCAGAGCAGCTTCATAGCGGCTTCTTCATCCCTTTCCCCAGCCCCTGTATGCCTTCACAGTGGGGAAAACTAGAGAGGGAAACCATCAATCTTCTTTGTCACAGATGTCAGCAGTGATTCGCTCCATTCTTCCTGTGTTGTCCCTCACTCCCATGCATTCATGCATAAGCACACACCACCTGTATTTAGAATTAGCTTTCTTCACCTGCTCTGTTCCACAGGCACAAATTATGGGTGCATAACATTCCAAAATGCAAGCCAATTGCGATGGCATAGAGAATTTTTATTAGTACTTTTCAAAGGAAAGGCCCCATGTACATAGTTGTGCGAAGGAGCCTGCCTCCTGCCTGGGTTAGTGATGCTTGGTTGTGATACTTTTTTTGGCTGCTATATATTTTTATATATGTTGTTTTTATTTTTGTTAATATTCATTGCCTAGAGTTCCTTGTTGAAATAGGTGGCTATAGAGACAGACAGACAGACAGACACAGACAGACAGACAGACACACACACACACACACAGAGAGAGAGAGAGAGAGATAGCGATGGATGGGATGGGATGGATGGACACATTAATGCTTAGTTCTTTATATATCATATTTAAAAACCATCATCTCCCTCATAGAGCAACTCTGGGTGATGGGTATACTTCTTCATATTTTAACCCTTAGCAGACAAAGCATTTACATAATAATTACAACATATTTTTAGTAAGTGTTTTTAAAATTATTTAATTAATGGAAAGGCTATTGTGATTTGGATGTGATTGACATGTCAAAGAATTGAAATAATGTAAGTTGGAGTCCAGGGGAACAAGCAATGAAAATAGGGTAAAAATTTGGGAAATGTAGATTAGATTTTTGTTCTTCAGCAAGTCATTAAGAATATATATAAGTGAAAATATCAGGGGTGAAATGCTCCCTGTTTGGACCGGATCACTTGATCTGGTAGCGATGGTGGCGGGTGGTTCGGAGAACTGGTAGCAAAAATCCCTGCCCCCCCCCCCATTGCCCAGCTGAGCTGCGCAATCATCAGCTTTTTTTTTTATTTTTAAAAGCATTTTTTCTACAACCTCTTTGGCCGAAAAAATGCTTTTAAAAGTAAAAGAAAAGCCTCTAATGATCGCGCGGCTCAGCTGGGATCATCAGAGGCTTTTAAAAGCATTTTTTTTTACAACCTCTTCAGCCGAAGAGGTTATAGAAAAAATGTTTTTAAAAGGAAAAAAAGCCTCTGCTGATCAGGCAAATTCAGCCGAAGAGGTTGTAGAAAAAATGGTTTTAAATGTAAAGTAAAAAAAAAAAAAAGTTGGCCACGCCCACTCAGTCATATTAAACCCCCCACCCCACCCCCCACCAAGCCATGCCCACAGAACCGGTAGTAACAAAATTTACATTTCACCACTGGAAAATATGTTATGGTATGTTTGTTCATTTGGACAAAGAATATAAAGTGTATATAAGACTGAAGTATGGAATATTTGTAGTGAATATGAAAATGAAAGTTGGTTGCTGAATATGATAAAAGCAGAAAAAAGTGTACACAAGAATAATTGACATGCTTAGGAAATGGTCAACACTGAACTGAAACTTAGTCAAGACTATGTAATGTCTTCTTATGTGTTTAATTTACTTATGAATTAATGTATAATGTTAGACGTGTTGTTTGGGGATATGAATGTGCATGTATTTTGGCATGTACAAAATTCTCTGTTTGGCTGAGAATCCAAATGATTTGCAATTAATTTTATATCAAGGAACATGGATCTGAAAAGTATAGTAATATGTCAATAGTAAAATAATTGGGTTTGATGGGGAAAATGGAGGGAATGATTGCAAGTTAGGTATTTTGTATTCTTGGTAGAAAGTAAAATACACATAGAAAAATGGATGGAGACATTTTTTAAAGCTACACAGATGCTGATAGAAAGGTTATGGACAATATGGTGATCTATTGTAAGACTGTCAAAATACTTTATTATTATAAAAATGTTATAATGTTATATGGAAATGAGAATTGGGTAGGTCAGGAGAAACATAAATATAAATTAAATGCATTACTTAGGAAATGTGTGTGGTGCCTTAAGAATATACTTAAAGTGTCAGGAATGAATGGTAATTAAATATAAAAATTAACTATCAATATGGAAAAAGTATGTTGACTGAATTGCAAAACAAATGCATAAAGTCAGAGTGAACAGGTCAAAAGAGGACTAGGAAAGTGATGGTTAAATGGAGTTGAACTGCAATATATCTACCAGATAAAAACATTATGGAAGCCAGTTGGTTGTAAGGAAAGAAAGTTATGAAGAGATACAGTGAAAGTTATTGATATAAAACTGCTGGAACATTAATTAATCTTTTGAAAATCCATACAAGCTCTGACTGCTTGTCTCTCCACTCTGTACCAAAGGTCCAAGGAATTCTGCTCAAAATCTAAAATGCATTGAGACATTTTCCCATGTAAAAATGGCTCTAGTCTGAATTTGCATTTCTTGCAGTTTTGTTTCCTTCCAAAGGGAGTTCCTCACTTTCTCTCTCTCTCTAATCCTTTACTGACTCGAAATCTTTTGAGTATACAGCTCTGATGCCTGACCTCAACATTTTAGTGAAGCACATTCCAGCTCTATGATTTCATGACACCAGGCTGAACTCCCTGCTAGGCTGCCTTCTGACTCTTGCTGGGTGGATAAACAGTGAACAATGCTTATAGAAGACCAATCAACTAGGTATGGCTTTAGTACCATGGTTTCAAGAATTCTCTTTTATTCCTCTCAGTAAAGTAGAATGCTTTATGCTGCCAGAATCCTTCATTAATGAAGAATCAAAAATAAAAATGTACAATAATTATATACCGCTCAAGAAGATAAGTTACAAACAGCATAAGAACAAACTTCAATATGCCATCACTTAGTTCAGGGGTATTAAACTTGGGGCCCAGGGGCCGCATGCATCACGCACTAGCCATGCACACCCCTGGTTTAGCAAAGGGGAAAAAAGTTGTGATGTCATGTGGCGACGTGTTGTTGTAAGTTTGACATGCCTGACTTAGTTTATCAAAAACATTAGCCACATACCGGTACATCCTTCTTGTTTTACTATCCTATCAGACGATTTATTTAACTGCAGATGTCATTCCTTTTTCAGTAATTGAGAATGAGGTTAAGGTATTGGGCTAGGAATGGGGAGACTTCCTGTTCAAGTCTAGTCTTAGCCTTACAAGCTCCCTTGGTTACTACCTCAAGAGGGGGGGAAGAAACGAGATGAGGGATCATGCTGTATTCTGCCTTAAACTTTTGTTTCAAAGGCAGAATATGAATCAAATATTATCCTGTTGTCCTTGAGAATATCTTCACTGTTCTAAAATCAGTATTAATCATCTTTAGAATTTAAAATGTGCCTCTTCCTTCAATTTTGTTGAAATTCTAGTCATAGTGCTTTTAGCTAAGTTTGTTCCCCAGGAGGTAGTACAATAGAGCCACTTTGAAATATATCTTCTCGGATTGTTACTGAAATCCATTCTGGCTGGATGACTTGCAGGTGCCCTCTGTATCTGCAAATCTATATAATTCAAATGAAATTGAACTCCTGAATAAACGTAAATAAAACTATGCTGTTAATCACTTGGTGTGTCATTTAATCTGTTTCTAAAAAAATGTTTCACCATGATTTTTTTAGTGGTATGGTTTATTAACAAATTAAGTTTAAAGCAAAAGTAATTTCTTCCTCCTCTTTCTGAAATAGTTTTAAATACAGCCGTGGAACCTTGCTTGCAATTCCCTCCTATTAATACGTTTCTTCCACCCCAAATTCCAAGCTGGGTAGTCTTTGGGTGATACTGAATGGAGAGGTGAATTGAGTTTCTTAGATTCCAAGCTCTGAGAAAGCCTGAGTGGCGTAGGAGGCTAATGCCTCCTACTAAGGCAGCATTTAACATCCAGCTGCCTGCAATTACTGCGAGTTCAATTCTCACCAGGATCAAGGTTGACTCAGCCTTCCATCCTTTCTAAGGTGGGTAAAATGAGGACCCAGTTTGTGGGGGCAATAAGCTGACTTTGTATAAAATATACAAAAGTATGAAGGCTATTACTTAATGCATTGTAAGCCACCCTGAGTCTCCGGAGAAGGGCGGCATATAAATTTTAAAAGAAAGGGCTGAGGGGAGGTAGTTATTGTAATGGGATTCTTATTAGAAGTCCTAGTAATACTTTCACCGCTTCCCAGCCTTAAACACTGGCACATGGAAAATATTTAAAATAAAAATATTTCCAGTTGATTTGGAGGTATATGGGATGTTTGAAGTGCAATAGATCAAATTCTGACAGCCTGGATTGCTGAGAGACTGGTCAGCTTTAGAGGCTGGGAGGGGAATAAAGCAAGCTTCCTAGGATGTCGTAATTTAACTAAGCCCTACATATGTAATTGTTTTAATCTTTTCTCCCAGAACTTAGTTGTTCCCAGGCGTTTAATCATTTTGGTTTTTCTCTGAACTCTCTCCAGATTATCAATATGTTTCATTGTTGAGGTATCCATAATGGGTCACAGTATATTAGATGTGGTTTTTAATTCTGCATGTAATATGATCTATCCTTAATCTTTTTTATTTTTTTAACATAGATGTTTTAAAAATGTGCTACAGTGTGGCTATCCTACATGTTTAATGAACCATTTTCCCTCCCTGCCTGTTCAGGTTTCTGTTAAAACACAGAAGTGACTTTTCTTTTTTGTAGAAAAAAAAAGACAGGAATTGAAGGTGACCTCTTCTGAGATTGATATTAATCCACGTACACAACACTATTTCACCTAGCTATCTAGTCTATCTTGGAGAGGGGCCTTCCCTGCCCTGGTACCTCTGAATGACTTTTATTACAACTTTTATTTATTAACACACCTTGGATTGATTTTTTTTTTAAATGAAAAACATTGCCCTTGTATTTAGCTATGGGGTCTCCAACAACACTTCACTGTGCCACATAAATTTTGAAACAGAGCTGAGTTTCAAAAGTACCTTATGATATGGCATGGGTTAAAAAGAAAAAAGAAAGTAAAAACAAATTCTTCTGGATGAATGGAATCCCTGGAGTTTTTTAAGAGCAAACCTATATCCTAAAAGAATGTGAGGTTTTTAAGAATTCTATTACTACTGGAAGTGGTGAGCTTGGCACCAGGATGCAGATTTTGGAAGCAAGAGCCCTTTTTAGCTTATAGTCCATTTCTAGTCTTCACTGTGTTTTTCAGCACTAAATAACTTTTTCAGCAGAAGTGATAATTTAATGTGAATGTTAAATTTGCTTCATCATTTAATATGGAAAGTAGAGTTAAAGCGACCACCCAGGAAGTAGCTTGACTCTTGAGAGATGGAACTGTCAGACCTTACTGATGATTGATGATTTCAACTGATTCCTTAAATAGCCTAATACCATGTTACAGCCCAGGTTCTTTTTCGGAGCGTATTGAATAATCCAGATCTGTTTAGACAATCATATTTTACGCTTTCCATTTTGTATCCACAAGCATGCTTTTCTCTCAAAGGAATCAGTGGATGAGTAGTGCTTAAAAGACATCCAGGCAACCAGAGAATGAGACGGTTAGGAAAAAGAAATTGAATAACTAGAAGTTGATAGGATGATGCTACAATAAACAATTTGTGACTATGTATTTTGCAACGGGGGCTTGGAATTTTGTTCCCAGTCTCATCTATTTTTCACTCCATTCCGTCACTAAAGAAAAATGCAGAGTGCTAGTACATAACTTCATTTTCTCTTATAAGCAATGTGTCCATTGTTACTTTATACCACAGTGTTATTGTCTTTCATAATACACAGAACAACAAAATAAAAATTGCCTCTAGAATTAGGTGACCTTAATGTAAAGAAAAGAAACTGAATAGGGAAAAAACGTAGATTTGTTTTTCCATCACCTTTCTTTCAGATCAAAATGAAAGCAGTGACTAGACAATATTTGGATTAATTACTGTATGAATTTTGTGTATTTTGCTGGAAAAGCTTAGATTGAAGCGGTTTGTGAGAGTAGCATAAAAAAATACTATAGCAATAGCAATAGTACTTAGACTTACATACCACTTCATAGTGCTTTACAGCCCTCTCTGAGTGGTTTACAGAGTCAGCATATTGCCCCCAACAATCTGGGTCCTCATTTTACCAACAGCAGAAATATGGAAGGCTTTGAGTCCTGTCAGGATCGAACTCCTGGCAGCGGGCAGAGTTAGACTGCAACACTGCATTTTAACCACTGCGCCACCAGGCCTCTATACAACCTTTTAGTGTAAAGTGGTATTTAATGGGCAGCTTTTGTGACCTTAGTTGTGCTGCTTCCCAAACCTGTTGGATTCATCTGAGTTTTATGGGAAGAAGAGCATACCTGCATGAACTATATGTGAGCTGTCAGTGATAATTTACCTATGTCTAAACCTATGGTTATGGTTTTCTTACAGAACAAAGCTCTGAAAAGAATTTTCTCAGGAATTCAGCCAACCGGGATTCCTCACCTGGGGAATTATTTTGGTGTTATCACAAGCTGGGTGAAGCTACAAGAAGAATGTAGTTCTGTATTATACAGCATTGTGGACCTCCACTCCCTCACCATACCAAGAGAGCCGGCTGTTTTACGTGAAAGCATCCTAGACATCACTGCTGTTCTCCTGGCCTGCGGCATAAACCCACAAAAATGCTTCCTTTTCCAGCAGTCCCAGGTCAGCTTCTTCCTCTGGAGGTTTCTGCATGGTTTTTCTAGATCATACTATATATGTGTGTGTCTGTGTCTTTATGCTGTTACCCACATATCTACATCAATACCAAAGCTCATTTTGAATAGTACAGATAGACAGTGGACAGGAAAGATTATCAGCCTTTTAAGAGAGCTGCTTCTGGGCTCACTTACAAAGAATAAACATTTTGGCCAGTTACAATCTTTGGAACGAAAGAGCAGGTAGCTATGCCTCAGAGTCTTCATTTTGTTTCCTTTATAGCCCTGGTCTACATTAGAGACTTAAATGGGAAAGTGGGAATAGAAGAAAAAATGTATTGTGAGGCTGAGTTTTTATGGTTTGGGTACTTGCACAGCAATGTGGAGGAAGAGTTTCTGTAAGGAAGAGAAAGGAATTCCATTCTGGTGTTAAATTGCAATGGTCCAAAGAAAAAATAGGAAGAGTCTGCTGGTTGTAGCTTTAGCAGAGCACCAACATCTCTGGGATCTGGAGAGAAAAGAATTGGTGCTAACAATAACTGCAGGAGGGAGAATTTAAAATAAGTTTGCATTGTTTATGAACTCTGGAGTAACATTTGTAAAAAGAAGGTTCTGCACCATTCAGGCAGAGTTCAAGGAATGAGAACCTTAAGCGTGTGAAGAGAACAGACACATGGAGTGTGGGAAGCTTAAAATGGAAACCCATTCTGTGCTAAATTGTGATTGCTACAACCAAGGTTTGTTGAATAGGCTGCAAGGGGATTCAGTTTACATAACACATGGAGCCATAAACCATTAGTTATATAATACAATAAGCCGGAACCAAATAAACTACATGATTTAATGCAATGTATGAACACAAGCTAAGTGCAACATGATGTTTTTCCTCTGTGTGGAACGTAACAAATTATATTGAAGACTGCAAACATGCTTCTCGGTTGCAATCTTGCATTTAAGTAACATAGTAATATTTTCATTTGCTTATTTTCTGCCCCTTCCCTTCCCTCCCCTCCCTCAAAGCATATGATCCTTATGAACATTGATTTAATGGGAGGGTTCTGCCCAAAGTAAATAGATACAGAATGAACAGGAATGTTTCATGCCAGTGAAATAATTTGCAAATACCTGCATTGGGGTGAATTTTATTGTTCTGGCTTTAGTTTGTCCTTACCAGCAGGAGGCTGACCCAAGTGGCCACAGAACCTGCTGATGTTATATCTGGTGTTCATCGACTGCCTCTACACATGCAAGGCCCCCAGTGCTTTCTTTTCAGTCCCACCATTGAAATGCCCCAAGGTATGCAATTTGGCAAGTCAAGGCAGATGCTTGTATGAAAAATAGACATCTTGCATGAAAAAGTTTTCCAAACTCTCTGTCTTTTTGAGGAGCTTTTTGATTTGGCACATGTCAAAATTTTAATGGGTCCTAATGTTTATTTAATAATAAGAAGAAAGACAAAAAAAGTTTGGATAGTGGATGTGACAGTACTGGGAGACAGCATAATAGAAGAGAAAGAACTGGAGAAAATCTCAAAATACAAAGACTTGCAAAAAGAAGTGGAATGACTTTGGCAAAAGAAAGCAGAGATAGTTCCAACAGTAATAAGTCTAGTCCCTAATTGGCATTCCAACAGCTTCATCAAAACAAAACAAAAACCCAGGACCAGCTGCAATAGTTAAAAGAATTAAGACTCTCCCAAGAGAAATGGCAAACATCAAAAGAGAACTAGAATACATCAGAAGAGAACCTTTCGGAATATTTGATTTCAAATTAACACTGTCGCAGAAGAGAAAAGAACCGGTGGGAGGCAAAACATTCAATAAAAACATTCTAATAAGAACCTGCCTAAAATATGTTTAGTAGATTATATGGATAAGTCAGATTGCATCGTCTTTATTGGATATTAATATTCTTTGCTCATTCAACAGTTTTTACAAGAAATGAAATGGTTCTCTTAGAATTAATATGCCAGATTTTTTTTTCTTTTTCAGAATTAATAGTTCTGTACTGACATAAGACAGAACCAAAAATACTCTTGAACACAGAATGACAGATTCTGCACACAGTGCCACAGAGCTACTGTTTGAATTCCTGCTTTTGATCGCAGATTCAAATTGACATAAATGTGGTTCTCTAGCTGAAGAGTGTCACTTTCCAAAAACAGAGCTGTAGAATTTCGTTTTAATTTGCTGCCGCTAGCTAATACTATTTTTCTGACCATTAATAACTGCCTTTTGAATAAAGTCAGGCAATGTATTGCCAATAATCAGTTGATTTAACTGTTTCATTGTTTCTATTAACCATAGATTTTTGGTAGTTTGGATTGGAGTGATCTGGAACTGCTATTTGGCTCTGAATCTCATTGGCTGAGTTAAAAAGGAAAAAATCTGGAAGAGCTGCCAGAGGGATACATATGTGAAATCATTCAACATTAATACAACAATCAGTTTCTTTAAAAAATGTAGTTTCTTAGAAAACTATCCAAGGTAGATTAGATTAACAGTAACCCACAGAAAACAAAACTTACCAGAATATATAAGAATTTACAGTCAGAATCAAAAAAATAAAGGGAAAACATTGATCAAATAACATTGATCAGGAAAGAAAAAGGCTAAGATTATCTGTCCTGGAAGACAAATAATCAAGAAACAGTCTCAAAACTAGTTTTATGCAAAGGGTAGTTGGTTATTGCTGTTGTTGGTTGTTATTATTTCAGAAAATTAACTATCCATGTTTGGACCAAATAAAATTGAAATATTGTGAATAGCATAATAAAATGAATATGAGAAAGAGAGTATATTAAATACAAATACACTTTACAAATCAGATCTAGGTGCTCATTGATAGTCAGAGCTCTAGGGATCAGTAGGGGATGCGATTTTGGATTATCACATCTGACAAATTCAGCTGGGTAAATTATAGTGGAATTTACAACACTTTATAATACGTCTACATATTTTCAGCTATGCTGCAGGAAAGATTTACAGAAGAATAAGTATACTGATAAGTACACTAAGTATAAGTACCCTTGATTCTGGCTGTTAGGATATGAGACTAAACTGGGTGATTTCTGATAAGAGGGGAGGTACGTTGTAGCAAAGATATAAAATATTAGTTTTGTCTCTTTGTATATCAAGATCAAGGACCAGTCTAAGTACACACTGGAAAATGCTTTTAAGCTCCAGGCTTGCTCTAAATGTCTCCTTATTTGGGTGGAGTAGGAGACAGCCAGAATGGTTTAGGATCCAACATCCTAAACTGGCTTCTGCACTTTGCCCAAGTACTTTTCATAGTCAGCCTTGGAGAATGATGGGCTTTGCCCTTCAGACTTGGGAGTTCTTTCTCCAACTTCAGAGGACAGAATCCTATGACCTTTAGGATGGTGTCTCAGAGGCCCTTGCTCTCATCCTTTTGATCTTTTATTAATGGATTAGGCATTAAAATCAAATCTAAATCTAAATGAATTACCATATTTTTCGCACTATAAGATGCACCGGAGTATAAGACATACATTAGCTTTAGAGGAGGAAAACAAGAAAAAAAAATCTGCCTCTGCCTCCCAGCATTCATCTGGCTAGCGTCCTTGCAGCAAACAGAAACAGCCTGGTCAGCTTCAGCACGTTATCGCAGCCCCAGCACATGGCTCGTCAGGGCTCTGCTCCGTTGCGCCCACCATTGGTCAACAGAGTTGAGGTGCTGCCGCCGCCAGGCAACACTGGAGCCTTCACTGCTGAGCAGCTAATCGGCGGTTAGATCGGCCTCCTGGAATACTGCCAATCAACTGTTATAGGTGGCAGGGATGGTGGCGATTGGCGGCAATCAGCTGCAGTTATCCCTGCCGCCTAGAAGAAGCTGATCGGTGATATTCCGGGAGGCCAATCCAACCACTGATCAGCTGCTTGGCAGCGAAGGCTCCAGCGTTCCCTGGCAGCGGCAAATGGCAGCAGCGGTGACAGGCGATGGTGAACGCCACTGCCGCACCAACCCCCTCCCCCCACCACAATATTCGCTCTATAAGACCCACATACATTTCCACCCACTTTTTGGGAGGGAGAAAGTGTGTCTTATAGTGCAAAAAATACGGTATTTAAAGTCAAAAATTATCTTTACTAATTTTGATGTGATATACAAGTAGGGCAAGTTATGATTAACACAGATCAGCAAGTATATATATATTTTGGGAGCTATAATAACCCAATACATTAATGAATACACACACACACACACACACACACACACATATGTAGGTCTTTGGTTATTTGGGTTTTCTCCCGTGTAAAATTGGAAGTGTCTTGGCGATGTTTCGACTAAGTCTCATTCGTCACCTTCAGGCTGGTGTTTTCGGCTTTGTGCTTCTAGGAGCACGAAGCACGAAGCCGAAAACACCAGCCTGAAGATGACGAATGAGACTTAGTCGAAACATCGCCAAGACACTTCCAATTTTACGCGGGAGAAAACCCGAATAACCAAAGATCTACATACAAACACCCGCGAAAACTTCAGAAAACACACACATATATGTATTTTGTAGGTCTTTGTGTATTTTTGTTTCATCCAGGTTTTTCCTACGTAAATCAAGATCTTTATACAGCCATGGTTCAGTGAAATCTCATTCACTAGATTTTTTGGCTTTATCTAGACATCAAAGCAGCATTTTGCTGTCTGTTATACACACACACACACACACACACACATACATATACATGTGTATGTGTGTGTGTGTGTGTATATATATATATGCAAGTCTTGGTGTATTCGGGTCTTCCGTGTAAGATTGAGAGCACTTTGGCAACGTTTCGGCAGAATCTCATCTGCCATCATCAGGCTTATGCAAGGGGTCTTTTGCAGCAACTGCCTTTACTATTTCAAATCTGGTGCTGGTAGTCTGCTTTGCTGGGATGGCTCCACCTCTTCGTTCTGATTGGTTGGGAGTTCCAGTCTGTGTCTATTGGCTTGGCTTCGGGTGTATGGTTGGTTTTTCTCCACCAGGTGGCAGGGCTTCATCTTTGTGGCTGGCTGGAATGTGATTTGGCTGGAGGTCTTGGGGTGTGTGTGTCTGGCTTTTGGGGTGTAGATTTTTCTGTCTGGGGGTGCTGGGACTCGTTTGTTGACAAGGGCTAGTTTCCAGATGTCTGGTAGGCGGGAGGTATCGTCACGTTTATTCATGTTATGGGGGCATTTTTCTATTTCAATGGCTTCCATAATTATTCTCTTGTTGAGGTGTTTAGTTTTGGAGATTAATTTGGTTCCTTCAAAATCAATTTCATGTCCTGTAGCTTTAAGGTGCTGGAAAAGAGAGGAAGTTTTTTCTTCCTTTCTGACTGCATTCTTGTGTTCTGCAATGCGTGCATTTATTCTCCTATTAGTTTGTCCAATGTAAGTGGCTGGGCAGATTTTACATGGTATTTCATAGACACCTTGGCTTTCTAGCTGGATCTTGTCTTTGGGGTTTCTTAAGATGTTGGCTATTTTTTGGTCAGTGCAGAAGGCTGTCTTGATATTGTGTTTGTGGAGAATTTTGCTGATTTTATCTGTGGTGCCTTTGATGTAAGGGAGGAGGGCGATGTCGTTGCCTGTTCTGTGTCTTGGTTCTTGGGGGGTGTCTCCCTTTGGATTAGGTTAGTGATAGTGTTTCTTTGGAATCCATTAGAAATTAATACGTTCGCGAGAGTGTGTAATTCAGTTTTCAGGTGGTCTTTGTTGGCTAGGTGTCTATCTATCTTTGGTTCTATCTCCAGCCTGATGATGGCAGATGAGATTCTGCCAAAACATTGCCAAAGTGCTCTCAATCTTACATGGGAGAAGACCCGAATACACCAAGACTTGCATACCTGTACCAGTGAAAATCTACAACAATATATATATATATATAAATAAAAATCCTTGCCTTTATTAGGAAGGATATCTTCCAATTGGTGTTGAGTTTTTATAAAAAAACACAATGTACTTATTTTCGTATTTCATTTGTTTCAGGTGCCTGAACATGCTCAGCTTAGCTGGGTCTTAGGGTGTTTGATAGGCATCCCACGTCTGGAACATTTTCCCCAGTGGAAGGTAAGGTTCCATTGAGAAGAAAGAGGTGAGCTATCTAGGAAGGTTCTTCTCCATCAGCTCAATAGCCCATTCTTCTCCACAGTAGCCCATTCTTCTCCACAGTAGCCCATTCTTCTGTCTGTGCATAAATATAAAGAAGTGGGAATCCTTGATGATCTGGCTGAGATCACTGAATATTTGAATCTTCTATGCTCCAGATTTTTATTGTTGCCCTTTCTATAGGGTGGTCCTTTACTTTAAAGTATTTGCTTAAGTGACTTTCTAATTTTGGACAATATTTTTATAAATCATGTATACGACCTTCTAATCTATCTATCTATCTATCTATCTATCTATCTATCTATCTATCTATC
>WNWU01000064.1:2700743-2842409 GCA_012654045.1 Ptyas mucosa
ATCTATCTATCTATCTATCTATCTATCTATCTATCTATCTATCTATCTATCAGCAATTTCTCAGTTTATGGAAAAACAACTTGGCCTAAGTATGACTGCTTTATTCAAGATCAAATAATAAAGAGATTAATCAATGTTGTATTATTTTTCTACCACTAGCTTAAGAAGGCGAGTCAGACCAGTGGAGGAACAGTTGGGCTCTTCACCTATCCTGTCCTTCAAGCAGCAGATATTCTTCTCTACAAGTAAGAATGACAGTTTCCCTATTTGCAGATGGAATGCCTGTAATATAATGTGTCAGAGAAAAGGTACAGCTGAGTTACTGAGAGCATCCAACTCCCTCCAACAAAATGGTATCAACCATGGAGCAGATCTCCTGCCCTCCACCTTAAGAAGTGTGAATTGCTCTGTAGCAGATCTTATGGAGAATATACTGCTGAAAGCTTGGAAAGACAGCAAAATAAAATTTCCTTCTGTTCCAGCTTCTGTAAACTACCAGCAAATCTATTTGCTCTATTTAGCACTCATTCTTCAGTTTTCTGAAGGAGTTTGAAATAAGCAGATGGGATGGCACAGTTTTCTTTTTCATTTGAAAGGTCAACACATGTTCCTGTTGGAGAAGATCAAATCCTCCACTTGGAGCTGACTCAAGATACAGCCCGCCACTTCAATAAGAAGTATGGGGAGTTCTTTCCAGTACCCAAAGCCCTTTTAAGTGAGTAAGAAGAATAGTGAAAAGCACAACGAGCGACTGGTTGAATAATATAAATATGTTTTAGATGGGAGGAGGATTGGGCAGCTATCAAAGAAAATTCAACAATGAATCTTTTTGGCAGTCTGAAACAAACATATGTCATCATTCCAACTGGGAAAATATGTGTAAGGCCACAAAAGCTATATGAAAGGCTGCCTGTCAGATCTAGAGAGTAGCTTGGTACTCTGCATCTCACATCCATCAAGTCACTCTGCATCTGACGAAGTGAGTTGCAGCTCACAAAAGCTTATGACTTAAAATAAAAACTGGTGAGTCTTAAAAGATGCTACCAGACTCTTTCTGATTTTGGGCTACACTAGACTATACTAACATGGCTCTTCTCCTATATTATGTACAGGTTGTAATTTCCTATTTTCTTTTGATTATAGCCTCATCAAAAAAAGTGAAGTCCCTCAGAGATCCCACATCAAAGATGTCAAAATCAGACACTCATAAATTAGCCACAGTGTGTATCACTGATAGTCCTGAGGAGATAAAGCTGAAATTTCGCAAGGCTGTCACAGACTTTACCTCTGAAGTGACTTATGATCCCGAACACCGCCTGGGAGTCTCCAATCTTGTGGCTATTCACTCTGCTGCAACAGGACTCAACACAGAGGAAGTGGTACAGCAGAGCATTGGCCTGGATACGGCCCATTACAAGGCAGTGGTGGCTGAAGCGGTTATCGAAAAACTTGCACCAGTTAGGAATGAGTTTAAGAGACTAAAAGAAGACAAATCTTACCTAGAAGAGGTTCTGTCATCCGGAGCAGAAAAAGCCAGAGAACTTGCAGCTCCTGTATATTGGGAAATTAAAAGATTGGTGGGGTTGAACTGAATCCAAGAAAATGTAGCTATCATCTTTCATTACTTCAGTTTGTGCCCTACTATATGTTACAGTCCTCTGTTTTGGGGCTCCAAAAGAAGATTTATTGTCAGATATTTCCCTCACAGGTATTAATTCTTTTAGAGCCAGGCTTGGAGACTGCAGAGAGCTAAACTATAATCAGTACAATGAAGACATCTAAGTACGATTAGGGTGGAAAGCTGAATCTGCTCCAAGGGCCAGATTTCCCACCAGATAGATGATTATATGGGGTGGCACTTTGGGAAGAAGAAGCCCTTCCCCATTTCTGCCACACAACAGTCTCTTTGGTCCACTAGTGGCTGCAGTTAATCATTCCTAGGATCATTTGAGTGGTGGAGACAATTGTAGCTGATCTGCCTTTGGTCTGCCCTCAAAGGCGGAAGATGGGAAGGCATTGAGAATTAAGATATTTAAGAACCGTCTTGCCAGTCCAAGTAAAAATGCTGTGAAGCCAGTTCAGCTGAAAACTATTCTTACAAGTTACAACACTGTTGTTGAAACTTTTTTTAAAGCAATCTCACGCATTTTTATAAATAACTCAAGGCACTGAACATACCTAATACACCTGCCTCCTTCCATTTTCCCCCTAACAATCCTGTGGGGTGAGTTAGGCTGAGAAAGAGTGGCCTGCCTAAATTACCTAGCCAGTTTTCATGCCTAAAACTGGATTAGAACTCAGAGTCTCCTAGTTTATAGCCTGGTGCCTTCATGTCTAGACCAAACTGGCTCTTCATTGCTCCCAGCTCTATGACAGAATAGCAACTTTCCTGAGAGGAAAGACAAGAATATAGGAAAGCCCTGAAGGAGCTTTATGCTGAAGCAGCTCAGTGAAGTGATGGCTCTTGTTTTAGGGGAAGAAGGAAGTTCAATCTGGTTTGTGGTCCCAGGGATAAGATGGGGAGAGTTGATAGTTCAGAATTTGAAGATTCCTTAATCACTTCTTTCATCTTTTCCTTACCCTGTCCAGTATGAAAACTGCCCTAGATAACTTGGGCTTAAGTGACAAAAACAGTACATGACTCTAAGCAACAATGTTCTGCCTTCCTAATGCAGGCTTTGGTTGTTGCATAAGAGAGTTTCTCAGGGCATTTTATTCTGTAACAGAGCTTATGAAGATAGGTAATGGCACTTATTTTCTAAGATATATTTTGGGAAAAGTCAGCCACATATCTTTGGATATTTGAAAAGGGAGCGCTGAGTTCATAATTTGTGTTCTTTCTCAGAACAAAGAAGTTACTCCTTCCATTCCATAAGATGTGAACCACATCCGGGCATCTTCCTTCTGGTATGTTTGCAAGTTTATTTGAAGTGCAGCATAACCTATGGAAAACAGGACATTATTATTATATTGTGGATGCTTAGCAGGCAGAACAGCCTCTGCTTTATGAACTTAGATTTTTTTTCATGTGGAGCCAAACTGATTCTGAAACAGACGTCTTCAAGTTTTTGTGCCTTGCGTAAGTGTGTGAGCAAAAGACTGCAGCCAGAGCCAGGGTTCCCGAACAGCTGCATAGCAACTCCAACTCTCTTATTTTGTTTCATGTTTACTGACCTCATAGAAAGCCCTACAAAATCCAGAGCCAGCTTTCCAATGTCATCTCCTTAACGTTTAGCATTGTTAGATCATGGTCTTGACAAAAATCCCAAATGATATGGGAGCAACCATAAACCTATTCAGCCGATGCTTCATCATCAGTTCTCTATTCTTCACACGCTGCCTGCAAAACTAATTCTCCTGTAAGGTTCCCAGGATTTGTGTGAAAGCATCCATGAATACATAAAAAACATGTGTGACACAGCTTTCCTTAGCCCATTGTGTGGAAGAAGAGGGTGTATTTGTACTGTATGATAATACCTCTGGCTGTTCCCTCTTTTGAGGGAGGCGAGGGGTTCAGAAATGTGAAATATGAATAAATTAGTGAATATTCTACACATCTATGGTACTATCATGATTGTGCCCTGTGGCTTCATGGCCAGAGCCAGCCCAGAAAACACTGGCCCAGCCTGACAGCACCTCCTTGCAGCCTGCCAAATTGCTGATTGGTGGGAGAGTAGAAGGTAAAGGGCAGGATGCTAGCATCTTCTTCTGAATTGCCATCTGGAAACTGTTTACACGTGGCTGCCTGCTAACCACAGACAGATTCAGCTCTCTATCCAGACTCATCAAATGGTGTGTTTGAAAACAAACTCAAACTCTTCATTTAACCATTTTAGCTCTTTAGAGGGATTAAATTCTACCTTTTGCTGGCTAACTTAAACAAATGTTCACTTTTGTGTGCAGATGTCTCTGTCATCATCAGCCACCACTGGTTTGCTTTTGAGTGTCAAATTGTAGGCTGCTGCAGAGAAGCACTTGGGGGAGGGAGGGAGAATTCAGTGCTTTTCCTGCAATGTTATGATCTTTCCCAATTCTCTTTAAACTCAGTGCATTGACATGAATCTCCCACATAAGCTAATATGAACTGATATAATGGAAAGAACTGTTGAGCCCGTTATCTCATTCTAAAGGCAGTGAAAGATGAAAACAGTAATAAAATAGTAATAGATTTTTGTTGCTGAATCAACTGGAAACCATTGTTGGTAAAATGATTAAAATACTGGTGAATGGGAAGTAAATTGCATTCATTTGGATTCTTTATTTCCATATGCTGTAAAAGCAGTGAGATTTCTGCCAAGAATCGAGTCGAGTGTTTTTGTTACACTGTATAGCTAAACCTGTGGTAATTATGATACAGATCAGTGAAAGCATGCTCCATGCAATGTGGCATCAGTCAGGTGGATGAGGGATTTTTTTAAGGAGAGGAACAATTCCAATCTCGGAAAATGCAGAATCATAACCAAAAACTGTGACAAGCCAAGAATGGTATAGGTCCTGAACATATTTTCTTGCCTCTGGAACTGGGAAGTTAATCACTGGCTGGCTGATCAATAAGACACAGTATATTGCTATAGAACTATATTCAGCTATTTTCAGCAGAGCAAGGAACACATGCTGTTTTTTTAGAAAATGATAGGATGAAAACATTGTGCAATATGTAATGAATAAAACCTGTACCACAATCTTCTAAAGAAACATGATTCCAGGAAGTCATAGCATAAAATGTTGAAATATTGCTTGGTAAAGTTATGGCCTATTAAACCCCATGAGCCCCAGGTCCTGCTTTTGGAATAATAAAGCACCTGGGCTTCTGTGAGATCTTATTTTGTTTCAGAAAATCAACAAATCAAAAATCAATACTGAGTCTGTTGGTCTTGCATCCCACCATGCTGGCATAGAGAAATATCTCTTAAAAAATAGTCAGCAAAACATTAATTCTGTACCTGTATCATTTGTATACCTATGCATACATTGTATACCTGCCTCATTTCTCCTATTCTCCATTTGAAAACAGTAATAGCAGAGAGGACACTGAAGATCCACAATCCCCACTTTGTAATCCCAAAAGTGCTGTTCAGAAAACAGCTGGACTTTCTTGGTTTTTTTTCCCCCCTTTTCCTTTCCATCCAAGAAACTTCTTCAGTTCTGCTGAAGAACTAAGAAAACCATTTTAAACAACACCTTTGGGACAACCATGACCTGGATGAGTGAGAATCTCCATAGACACTTTCCCACTTTGTACTTCATTATGCTCATTGCCCATGTACACTGATTTTTTGTATACTTGTATGAATCTTGCATGAATAGTTATAGTATTAAGTATTAAAAATTACTTGTTTAAAATAATTTAAAGATGAACTTCTCATGAACCCATTAAGACAAGTTGTGTCTTGCCTGGCTGACTGCTCGATCTGTTCAATCACCAGAAATGGCTTTTCTTGAAGTTCTGTGTCCCCATTCATTAAGTTCCCTACCTCCCTGCCAGAGCATTAGGATGTCACCACAGTTCAGTATTAACAAGCATGCATCAAAAAATGTACAGCAATATACATACAACAGCTCTATCTTGAGCATTTTAATTCCATTTCAATGGAATAGCCAACACCGCAGAAGACAAGCTCAGGATCAAAAAGTTCTTGACAGACTTGAACAATGGGCCTTATCCAACAAAATGAAATTTAATGTGAGGAAAAGCAAGGTTTTACACTTAGGCAGGAAAAAACCAAAGATACAATTACAGATTAGACAAACCTGTCTCAAAAACAGTAACTGGGAGTGCTAATGGACAAAAACTTAATTATGAGTCAGCAGTGTGCGGCAGCAGCCAAAAAGGCTAAAACAATCCTTTGTTGTATAAACAGGCATAGAATCAAAATCACATGAAGACTACACCTGGAATTCAGCATCCAGTTTTGGTCACCATATTACAAAAAAAGATGTTAAGACTGGAAAAAGTGCAGAGAAGAGCAAGGATGGTTTATTCATTAAACAATATGAAGAATGGTTGCAGGATTTGGGTCTGGCTAGTCTAGAGAAAAGAAGGACTAGGGGTGACATGATAGCAGTATTCCAGTATTTGAGGGGCTTAACACAAAGAAGAGAGAGGGTCAACTTATTTTCCAAAGCACCAGAAGACAGGACAAGAAACAATGGATGGAAACTTATCAGGGAGAGAAGCAACCTGGAATTAAGGAGAAACTTCCTAACACCGAGGACAATTAACCAGTGGAAAAGCTTGCATTCAGAAGTTGTGAGTGCTTCATCACTGGAGGTTTTTAAGAGACAGCCACTTGTCTCAAATTGTATAGGGTCTCCAGTTTGAGCAGGGGGTTGGACTAGAAGACCTCCAAGGTCCCTTCCAGCTCTGTTCTTGATTGAAATTTCTCCACTGTGCTTTTTTGATATAGAGATATCTCAGTCCTTTCCATCCAACCCGTTTTTCCCCTTATACTGTTATAATCAGACATTTCAGTCACACTGCCCTTGGCATTTACTTAGAGGCACTAGCTGGTTCCCACTGGCTGCAAGATAGCAATGGGGAGCTGTTGTCTGAGGTGGCCACCAGGAGGCAATATCATCTAAAATGTGGCATTTCAGTGCACTCCTAGAGGGCAAAATGGAGTGGACAAAAGAAATAATTTGTAATAGCGCAACAAGGGTTTCGGAATCACTTTTCTTTGGCTAGAAAACTTTGGATAATCAGAAATAGGCTTCCATGCAAAAGGGTTCAGTCTGTCTAGTATGAAACATATCCCTTGGTTGAGTACTGTATACTAAAAGGTAGCTGTGATTTCATCCAAAGTACCATTTGATTGATACATTGTGATTCAATACTCTGCAGTGAAGTAACTACTGAAAGCTGAAAAATTGTCGCTCTTGCTCCGGTCTTAACACTGTTTCACACATTACAGATCCTTAAAGGTAGGAAGGCCGTTGAGTATATATAGTCCCAAAGAACTTTAGCCAAGCTGGATTTGCAGGATACGGACAATGCCTGTAAAAGCACTGCTTTCTGCACAAACATTTTCCATTTGTAGCTTTGCAATATGAACGTGTACTGGATGGTGGTTTAATGGCTGAAGCTATCTTCCATCCTGCTCCTTGGGTATCACTGGAGAGTCTTTTGCTTGCAACATTGCAAATGAGACCAAGGCTGACCTTTGGAATTTAATGCAAAGGATATTTTTAGAAGCAGAGAAATCAGAAACTCTAGCTACTTTGGCAGAAACATGATCATTATGCAAGTATGTACATTTAGGGAGAAAGCCATTGGTATGTTGCTCTTTTTTGTGTGTTTTCATGCCCTTCTAGATATATGGAGCAGTTCGGTGTTAATTAGATACATAAAGAAATGTGACCTATACAATAACAACTTTCTTAGAGCTGAGAGAAGAGAGGCTACTTGTTCAGCCCTCCACCCTACAGCTCCTTGCTCCAATCCAAAAAAAAGTTGCTTTACTTCAGATCATTTCCTGAGCCAAATAGGAGAGAGATAGTTCAATAGCCTAATTTTATATCTTTATTTGTTAAATTTGTGTCCCATCACAGGATGCTCAAGTTTCCTAGTAAAGTCATATTCAAAACCAAACATTTGGTGAAAAAAACATCAGTAATGTGTTTGCTAGTTAAAACGTTTTCAACAACTTTATAGTCACTCAACATCTGCAGTTAAAAATTGATCTTCATGATACAAATCATTTTGCCCCAGACGTTAGAAACATGGAACTTTCTGGGTAAACCTAGGGGAAATCAGCTTCCCATCCATCCGTGTCTATACTGCAAAACAGACAAAAACGTCTTGAAACTTGGGGTATGATAAAAGGCACAGCATCAAAGAGCCTAGTGGTGCAGGCTGTAACCCCCACTCTGAGTGATGCCCCCAGATTTGAATTCCTCTATCAGTACAAAGAAGTCATCAGAAGGTCAAAGTCTGAAGGACTGGAAGCAAGTCATCAAGGATTTTTGACTCTCGGCAGTTGTTTGGAGGATGTGCTCCTTTTCTTTTACATCCATTTCTTTTTTTCCATTTTTAAGTCCCAGCATGAAAAGAAACTGGCAAAACTGGAGTTCATATATGCTATGGATCCCTTCTACTAATAACTAGCCTTCCTGGTTTAAAAATGGTTTACTACTGTACGCAGGCTTCCACCGTGTTCCCACAGTTAGGTGACAGCCATCTGGGTAACCTTGCCAGTTCCTCAAAGACTGGGCCTGTTCAATACTTGGGTATTGAGTTTCTGAAATCTGAGTTTCTGAATTCCAGAAAGTTTTTGTCTCAGCAAGGTTAACATCTGATCACTTTGGATTCAAAAGCTAAGCATAGCTGAGTCTGGGTAACAGCTTATTAGAAGACAATGATAGACCACTTATGTAGGGTTGCCAGGAAAGTTGTGAGAATGTGTCCATGTAATCACCAGGAACTGAACTAGACTCAAAGCCATCTTTATTTTCTTTTGCCCCGTTGCACAGCACATCCATTTTACTCTGTGGAGAGGCTAACAATTGGCAATGATTTCTTGCTTGGGCTGGTCATTGATGTCAAACATTTAGTAACCTGCTTTACAAAATCTGTATCATAACTTGATTTAGAATTTATTTACTATTTTAACAACTAACCATACAGATTCATTTCATGGGTGCTAATGACCTCAGCCCACGCACAAAAAATGTTCATCCAACAAAACATGACAAGACAAAGCTCTGAGATCCTTTGAGGACTGACATATATCTACACACTGTAGGGTCCAGACAGTAACAGTTAGAAATAATTTCTCCTTCAAATTGCCTCACAGATGTGCCAAGGAGGGCATTCCCATGGAACCAGTTACATCAACACCAGATTATAGAAGGCCCCTAACCATTTGAGAAAAGATGTGACAGCAAGGATGCAGCTATATTCCATAATGACCTCTTTTGTTAATTGTTCTAAAATTTCCTCTATTTGTCTTGGAGCTGGCCAAACTTTGCTGAAAAGGAAGGGTCTCTAAAGTTTATTGGGTCAATTACTTAAGTCATCTCTGCAGTTCGGTGATTAACAAGATAATACCAGTGATGTCAGAAAAACCATCCCCAATTTTGTTAAAGTCCCTGGGATCAGTTTGAAACCATCATTTCCTAGTGGTTGGGCTGATTGATCTGACAGGTTCTCACCTTCTCAAACAGGAAAAGCAATACTAAATCTAAACATAAACAAACCATGATAAGGGAAAAGTTCTAAAAATAGTGAAACGTTCTAAATCATTTTCTTTTATATCAGTGCCTTCTTGCCCAGTAAGGAAAATGATATTTAGAGTACTGATGTCAACTGGGCCTTCCCCAGTTGAACTCTACTGTAGTAAGCATGACCAATGAAGACAGGCAATAGGAGGTAAACTCCAACAACATCTGAAGAGCTGTAAAGTTGTCCATCCCTGATCTAAAGTACAACCTGCCAATGTGTTAATCCAATAAAATGTAGGGTCAGCCTCACAGTTTTCGTACAGGATATGAAATCCATAGCCAGTCCTGATTCAGGAACCTCAGCATAGATGGTCTGCCAATAAAAATCACTCTGGCAATTCTGAATTTCAAAAGATCATCTTTGTCAAAGAAGACAGGAACCACCAGGACAAGTGCTAATAATAGCAGATAGCAGCCAACTCTCTAATCCACCCTACAATGAGAAATATTCCAGTTTGCTACTTATATGAATAGGAAGTCTATAGAGATTGTCTATAGTTTAGTTTATTGATTAGCCCATGGGCTATATCAAAATCCAATTTCCAAACACAAATTATTAATAAAATCCTATAAGAACAATGTAAAATGAAATTGGAGTAAAATACAATAATTTGATATATAGATAAGTAAAATAAGATAAAATTCTGTTTCAGTATCACCCCTACAATCTACCCCAATCAGTCCCACATATGCCAACCTCAGTCAAACCATTTTATTCAAGTACTATGCAAATTAAATGTTGTTTTCAGATTCTGGCCACACATAAGGTATATTATTTTAATATGGGGTTCCTAATGGGCCATTCGTTTAATATATGAACCAAGATACCTGTCTCTCACCCTCTTATACAAACAACAATCAAATAGTATGTGAGCCAAGTCTTCTACCTCTGCCGCTCCGCAAATGCAAATATGTCCATTATGTGGTATAGAATGGAATCTCCCATATTTGACCATTGTATCAAGCTGTTTGAGTCTCACTCGCAAAAATATCTCCCTAACATGTTTTAGCAATTGTAACTTTAAATAGCTGTCTGTTTGAAAAGTATGTTTATATTTACTCAGCCATTTCAAGTTACCAGCCTTACTAAGAGTAGCTATATCATTTTGTGCTTCTATGTCCATGATTCTTTGAGCATCTCTTTTTTTAACTTGTTCTCCTGTAACACAAGAGACAGGAAACCTGGCTAATTAAAGAGGATGAATTAATATAACTTCCGGGCTTTCAGGGATGGGCTTCCCCCTGGCCGAAAAACAAAGGATAAAGGGGGTAACTCTCTGGTGGACTATGTATTTTCATTAAGCAAGAATTGCAATGGCAGGGGGAGATTAAGTCTATAATTCACAGCAATATTTTCTTATTCACCCTCTAGTTCCTTGACTCATTTTTCTGATTCATGGAATTTCTTATTCCAAATTGCACTGTCAACATTCATTGGCAAATTCTAAATGTAAATTATGTTAATTTTCTTTTAATTGTGTTAAATGGCCTGCTAGAGGTTAGCACACTGATTTTGAATGCACAAGAATCTCAACCCACTGAGAAAGGTTTCAAAGGAAAGTTAACCATCTCTGCTCTAGCCTGTTCTGGATCAAATACTCAAAGAGAATACAGCTGAGAAGTACAACTGACCTGCAACTCACCTTATTTTGGTTACACGCACTGGATCCTTATCTACTTGACAACTAGATCATGAATAGAGAACTTTTCCCTATTGTACATATTGTACTATGAATGTACAAATACCAGCTGGCTCAAGGGCAAACTGACAAGGCCACCAAACTTTCTCCTTCCACTTCCTAGGGCCATATTTATCAAGTCTGGCACTCTATGCTTTCTGGGAGATCATGATCTACTGCTTCCTGCTGGCATATACTAAAATTTCCCTTTGAAACAAGTCAGTTATTTATAAATGTATCCACCCACATTCTCCCTGAATAGCGAAGCCCCACCTAAAAACAAATAATGAGCTGTTTGCGACAGAATTATAATTTTGCCTTCTGCATTCAGATTCATGTGTTTTTCCATCCACTTTTCATCCACAGTGGGGCAGATTCTATCCAAAGATTCTGTCCCCCCAAAATAAAGCATCATTTATTTCATTATTCTATCCAAAGATTCACTCCCATCCCCAAAAATAAAGCATCATTTTAATAATAATGAGCCAGCAGTGTGCTGCAACTTCTAAAAAAGCCAATGTAATTCAATGGTGAGCAAAGTAAGGTCTTATGCTTAGGCAAGACAAACCAAATGCCCAGGTATAGAATAGTTGGTACCTGTTTCAACAACAGTAGCTGTGAGGGAGATTTAGGTGTCCTAGTGGACAACCACTTAAGTAGGAGCCAGCAGTGTGCTGCAGCTACCAAAAAGCCAATAGTCCTAGGCTGCATCAACAGACAGATAGCATCAAGAGCATGGGAAGTGATAGTAATGCACTATACTATACTGGTATGCTCACCCTTGGAATTCTGCATCCAGCTCTGGTCACCATAATACATAAAAGATGCTGACATCTTTTTTGAAGAGCAACAAAGATGATTAGGGACCTGGGGGCTGAATTGTAGAATGAACGGTTAAAGGAATTAGGTGTATTTAACCTAATGAAGAGAAGGACTAGGGGTGACATAATAGAGTCTTCCAATACTTTATTTATTGAATTTATTTGCTGCCCATCTCATTTCAAAATGACACAAATACTTGAAGGGCTGTCACAGAGAAGAGGACAGCAAGTTATTTTCCAAAGCTCCTGAGGGCAAGAAAAGAAGCAACAGGTGGAAGCTCGTTAAAGAGAGATCCAATCTAGAACTAAGGAGAAATTTCCTGACAGTGTGAACAATTAACCAACAGAACAGCTTGCCTCCTTGTGGGTGCACCATTATTGCTGGAGGTTTTAAGAAAAGATTGCACAACCATTTGTCTCTGATGATATAAGGACCCAGAAGACCTCCAAAGTCCCTTCCAGCCCTATGATTCTAAGCTTCTTTGGTGTTCATCCTACCATGTTCTAATTTCTACCTTCAAAGAGAACCTTCATTGCCAATTTTTGGAACTGACATTATTGGACTGCAGTTATCGTCCACCCCTAAGAAGATCTTAAGTTGCCTTTATTATTTGCCTGGTATTCTCGACTTCTTGACCTCTCCCTTGCTTCTCCTCCTTTTGCCCTGGATTTACACCTGCTGATTCCATTTTTGTCATTTCCTCACTAGTGATTTATAGTACCTTCCAGTGTCGCCCAGCCACTTGTGGCAATATAAAACCTGTCTATATTACAGTTATATCAGCACCGTGATACTAAGCCACTATAAATCACAAGTGAGGAAACAGCTTATGCTCCCATTGACAGACTGATCTTCTGCAAATGTGCCAATCCCGATTCCACTGATTCAACCAAGTCAGGCTTTATTCTCCAGGGCATTGATGAGACTGTGGAGCTTCTCCAGCCCAGTTCAGTACTGAGATCCTTTTAGTGGTAAATGCTCAGAAGTGAAGCGAAGCAATCTCTTGCTGCAGAAATACCTTCCCCACCCAAAGCAACAGTATATGTTCAGCTCTTAAGGTTATTATAAGCTGTATGAGAATAGCCAAAATTGCCAAATGGCCTTTTAAAAATAAAGCAGCAGACCAATCTTACCTTATTCCATATTACTGGACCAATGTATGTGGAGCTGTTGGACATACCAAGGTTTTCCACCTGTTTTGGAGAGCGTAGCTAAATCACTGCCTTTTCTTGCATCCAGAGAATTCACAGGTAGGCCGAAGAGAATCAAGGAATCAATCTGAAGGCCAGCCAGGATGCCTTCTCCCTCCTTTTCTCCCAGCCAAGAGTCCCCATCTCATTTGCTTGCTTTCAGCTTTCAGGGAGGTTTCCCTTTGTTACTATTACTCAGTTCTGAAAACTGGCAGTGAAAACTGAAGGGTAATGACGCTGACCAAGGTTTGAGCCTTCTCCCAAGTCTTTCTGGAGAAGGATTGTCTTTGGTGGCTAGATTTCCCCCCCATCATTGCACAGCCACTGATTTGACTCAAGGTCAAAGAGCTTTGGCATCTAATTGGAAGAATTAGAATTGGAAGAAGAGTGGAGAAAACGAGCATCCAGATCCAGTGGTGCACAGTCAAGGCTTTCTTCTTCCAACCCAGGTGCCCAGGCAGTTTGGCAGTCTCTGGGACCACCCATTTGCCAACTCAGAATTTCCAAACGCAAGATCGTGTCCTTCACATGGACATTTGGAGCAAGTGGGCCAACACTTCTGGAGTTACCTAGAGCCCCAAGAAAGGAAGGCTATATGACCAGTAGATAGCAGTAAAGTGATACAGAAGGCCTCTGCTGCCACCTACTGACTGTCTGTATTTCTGCAGTCCAAATTTATTAGTTGACCCAAGAGATCCTAAAAAATATGAAGCTGCCATCTGCAGGCCTGAATGAAGTCCAGATGGTGATTTCCAGAGTCTGCTAGCCAGATTGATGGAAGCAGAGCTACCAGATGAGGGCTGCAAACATCTGCATGGTCTCTAAATGGTAGCCAAGAATTAGTTTTCTATATGGATTTTCTGCCCTCTGGTAGTCATCCCGATTTTTGCTGAATGGAGCTGTGGGAAGGAATGGGAAAACCTTTTACTCCCAGGTCAAAGGTAGGAATGATTCACATTGTGAGCAACGCCAATTAATGGTCATCATTTTTGCTTTCCAAACTCAGGGCACATGTGGGTTGCAAAAATCTGGTTCATGGCAACAAAAGGGGTATAGAAAACTCTCAGTCAGTCAGGGTTTTGCAATCCAGCCACACTTATGGTAAATTGAAGATTTGCTTGAGGTGAAACGCTTGGCTTCTTCAGGAGGCCCAGGTATGTAAGGCCTTTACATTTACAGGCTGTGTCACCACAGTCTACTGGACAGAAGTGGATGGGGCTGGACAGGTCCCCACAGAATTTTGGGCTAGGCAGGATGATCCACTCTAGATTACCACAATCCCTGCATTTCTCCTTCAAACAGGTTTTTTTGGAGGCCTGCCATGGAGTCCATTGTCTGCAAAAGCACTAGAGGGCTTACACAGGGGAGGGGATTGAACAACATTTGGAAATCTCTTTGAACTCCAGCAACTGTTGCCGCTCTACCCTATTTGGGGCTCCAGATGCACTGAGCGAGATACATGCTTTGATCTCCGAAAGCAGCATTCCATGCCATTATTTTTATTTTCTAGCCGATGGTTGCATAACGTAAGGTCTAATGGCAACCATGCAGGTATGAGGTCACTGCAGAGTTGTGTGGAGTGTGTGTGTGTGTGTGTGGGGGGGAGGAACAGAGAACCAGGCCTGCACTGGTCTTCCTTCCACCCCAACCTCCATTGCTCATTCATTCATTTGAAGAGCGGCTGTCCCCTCACACCTCCCCTCTTTCACAAAATCGGAATGGTTTCTCCCCATAAGCCTTCTTATTCCAATTGGGTTGCTTGCTGTAGAATCAATGAGCAACTAGTTTCTGGAAAGAAACTATTTCAGCATGCAAAATTCCATGCTCCAGTCTTTAGGCTATCCATCATCCCTGAGAGAGAGAGAGAGAGAGAGAGAGAGAGAGAGAGAGAGAGAGAGAGAGAGAGAGAGAGAGAGAGAGAGAGAGAGAGAGAGAGAGAGAGAGAGAGAGAGAGAGAGAGAGAGAGAGAGAGAGAGAGAGAGAGAGAGAGAGAGAGAAAGAGAGAGATCCAAAATCCTTTCTGGATGAACAATGACTTGGCTGCCAAAGCCTAAAAGAGGGGGAAAAAAATCTGGATTGTCAGCAGAATGCAAAAAGATCCCCAACTTTGGAATTAAATATTGTTGCTAGATGTGCATTCCCAAATATATATTATCATGTAGTTTGAAAAAAACAATATGTATGTAACACTTTATAAACAAAAACAGAAATCTTCACCTTTAGTCTGATTCCAATCAGCCTGGGACTAACATACAATTAACTATTTATGTGGATAACAAATAGTCAAGCAATATTTCATCCAGTACCTCAGTTGCCAGCCAGCAAAAGTGGAAGGCAGGGCTAACTTTCCGGTTCCCTCAATAGCAGAACTTCTCAAAATCCTCCAACTCCACAACACCATACTGGGAAGTTGACTTTCTGGAGGCAACTTTTTAGTAGTTGTTAATGAACCACAGGCTGTCTGATTTAGTTTATTTGCAAGACAACACTTGATTTAAAATCCTAACCATGATTTCCGCATAGTTTCTTTAAGGACGTTTTCTGAAGAGTTTAATCAACTTGTCTTTGAATTCCGCGTTCTTAAGAAACTAGCTTTGGAATTCAAATAAATTGCACCTTTAATTGGCAACAATGAATAAGGCACACAAAACAATATTTAATAGCAAAATTAATTTTTCATGCAGGTTTTCAGTTGAACAGCATGCTTACTATTAATTGCATTCAAACATCCTTTCAAAATGTCCTTGCCCTAGGTGCAGAAAAACATCACACGTCATCTGTTTAAATTTGTAGGCAAGGGTGCAGGTTTTTAATATTTATTTTCAGTTATTAAGAGTGGAGTGAAGTAGTTCTCCACAATCATAAAATAGGACCCATCTCAATCCAAACATTAACACCATCTCAGACCAGACTAGCATTAAAAAATAAAGACTTCCAAGCATCTTATGTTTTTCATAGCTGCAATACTGCAAGGAGGTGTAGGTGACAATGGGGGTGTTTATCTTTTCTCGGGGTCTAATAAAAATGCAGAAAAATAAATGGCTATACTTGCCTGCATGGAAGAATCTTGCTCGATTGCTTCGGATTAAAGTGTCCTAATTCAGTATTTAAAAGACCTGCACCCTTGATCTTGTTCAGAGCACCACAACATTTGCTAACACCGCAAAGGGCAGACAGGAAGTTTTTGGGGACTAACCCAGGCCTATTTCTGTTTTCTGATAGGAGTCTCTACCACCGTCAGTACCACCACTTAAGGCGGGCAAGAGTCAGTCTCTCCCCCCCTCCCACTTCCTTCCATCTGTTCCATTTTTGAAATCCCTCTGCGTCACCCGTCTTCTCTTCCAGCGATTTGAATCTGCCTACAGACCTCCAGGCTGGATCGCTTAAAAGCAAAAAAAAAACAAAAAACAAAAACACGGAGGTTCCTGCCTGAGCGCACACTTTACACCAGGCGTATTTCTATTTCGAAGGTCAAGATCCGGCATCGCCTTCCCAGAGGAGAGCATCAGCTCGCCAATGACTATTTTGGGGGCCTAAGCTGCTCTTCGACTCCGGGTGACCGGCGACGAGCGCAGTCTTGGAGCTCTTCCTGGCAGGTGAGGCAGTTCTCTCCTCTCCTCTCCTCCACGCGGGAGATCCAATCCAGAGGCTCAGGATCGACGGGGCGACCAGCTGCTGGTTGTTTTCCCCGAGAAGGAGTTGCGTGGTTTTACAAACGGCGGGAGGCTGTCCTCGCTTGTGTGGCCTGTCCTCGTTTGGGAGTCTCCAGCTCCCATTAGCTCTTGTAATCGCGGCGTGCCCCTTAGAGACGAAGGATCTCGCTGCTGGCGTCTTTACTCAGAAATAAGTCTCACCCACTTTAGTCCCCTTGCAAACTCCCAGAGGAAGTCCGCGGGATTTCCTTCTCACTAAAATCCGGGAGAGACCTGTGGGCTTCTCTGCTTCGAGGTCTCGCGTCGCTGGGTGCTTTGGGCCTATTCAGTGGAAGAGATCGCGGCCCGGAGACTACATTGGTTCGAATTCGCTCGTGCTTCTGGAGAGCTTTGCTTTGCAACCTCCTGGAAGTTCGACACGTTGGGTTCCAGAAATGGCGTCTGCCCCGCCGCCACCCAAAGTGTACCGCGGAGACAAGGCAACATTTAAGAAAAATGCTCCAGGCGCCCGCAGAAGACGGACACCCGGCAGGCACGTGGCGCGCTGCTGCTCTAATGTTGACCTATCAATCGGCACAGAAATTAATCAGCGAGCAACCCAAAGGTCTTTCGACCCCGAAAGAAACTCTCCTTCCAAAGACTCTTAAGGGCTTGGAGCTCGGCAAGGAAGTTTCTCGGCTCCCCTTCGTATCAAGGGAGCTGCACCGCAGAAACAACTTCCGTGCGGCTGGCCTCGAATTAATCATGCATTTCTGTCCTGGTCATATTTATCTGGAATTAAGCTCGGGTGAACAGCCTAAAAACTCGCTTCCGTACTCAAGTAAAGGCCAAGTAAGATACCCGGGGAGAGAGCGAAAAGGACTCCGCCGTCAAGAGAAATGGTATCTGTTGTGTCGTATAGGATCATACAAGGCTGCTGGCCTGTGGAACAGCCGCCGGAACCTCTCAACGAAGGCAATGTTTGCCCGGGGCGTGTGGGCGAGGCAGGCGGCGAGCTGGAAGAGGGAGAGGTATTTTGGGGGATCACGAGAGCTCCGCAAGGCAGGTGCCGGCAATCTTCTCCCGGGGGCGCCTATGCATTTTTTTTTCTGGCGGAAGCAGCGGTGACAGAGCGAAGAGAAGGAAATCGGCACCACCAGGAGATCACGGCCCTGCAACAATCCAAGATTTGCCGCCTGTTCTTTGCTGACCACCCCCAGCCTAAAAGACGATATCGATTTGCTTCTGATTTCTACTTGCAATGGGCTTGTTTCGCATGCGACGGGAGGTGATCAATCCTGCCGCAGAGTTCCATCTGCTGCCTGCAGTCACGCAGCACATGAGGTCGTGGCAGAATGTTTCCCGGGCCTTTCTAAAACAAGCTGGTACAATCTGGCGCCTGAACCAAGAACGGAGAAAGCTGGTCCGAGCCACCATACAGTGAAATAAAGAGAACAGAAGTATCCGCGGCGGACGGGCAAAAAAGTCAAGATGGTGACCTGTGTGAGATCGAAGGCCTGCCCGCGCCCCCTCCGCAGTTTCAATTGCCCCGTTCAGTCTCCTGTCTGACTTCCCTTGAAAGCGAGCCAAGAGATATTCGCCGCCTTGGCTCCTGGGTCTCCAAGGGAAACTCTGACAAGCGGTTTCATGAGAACCGGCGGACTTTGTTCAAATAGGCAAAAATGACGGAGATCCTGGTTTGGCTTTCAGGCCAATTTAGGTTTGGCAGCCGGAAAGGCGATTAACCAAGATCGAAGGTCCACGGGGGCGAGCTATTAAAAGGCCATCACGCTCAAGGCGGCGGCGATTTCACCCCCACCTTCCCGCCCTCTTGGGACCGATCTGCAGAGGAGGTTGGGCGAACCTTGGAGCGCGCCCACCTGGCAGGCCTCCGCTTTACCTGATGGAGATGGAAAAGAGTATCTCTCAAAGATCCCTCCGCCTTCGAGGAAATAAGGCATCGCACGCCACGCAGCGCTCGCGTTCTTCCGTCTCTCAACTGCTATATTCGGTCGGCCCGGCGTCTGGGTCGCCCTGAAATTCCGCATCGAATCCCTCCCCCCCCCCCATCTCGCGCCCCAGCCGACACCTTGCTGGGACAGTCAGAAAAGCCGCTTGGCTCAAGCCGGAAGGGTGCTGGATTGATCTAGCAATCGGGAAATCAAGCAATACGGGGGGAATCTGCGTTTTCAGGTGTTTTGGATTACAGAGATCCCAGCCCAAATTCGGTGTTTACTGTAGGGGAAATAATTGTGAGGAGGGCAAGAAGGACTTCCCGTTTTCTACAACAGTAGCACAAAATCTGTAAAACGTTTCTTTTAAAAAATTCTAAGGCTGTAAAGAAAACAGGCTGTATTTGCAAGAATATACATCTGTGGGCTTCTTTAAATAATCTTTCTTCCCCAGAATCACATTCATACCAACACAGAAATAGTAGCTTTAGTATTCAGAAGCAGAGAGAATACTTGCATACCTGAGACTAAATTGGATTTTAAAAACCAATCTCTGTTAACATCCACATTATACTCAAAAGCCTACACCGATTTTTTTTCCTTCAGCTTTCCATTCTGGATAAATATTTTACTTAATAAAACTAGAAGAGAAGTGCCTCTGTTCCTTAGCATCTTGTGCTCTTGTCTTCCCAGCAGCAGGTTTTTCTCAGTATGTAAACCCCCACCATCTGACCAGCCCATCTAAAACTGCATGGTTTACATTCATAGATGGCGCACTTTTACACGCCACACATCTTTTCATGCTAGAACACGAAGGTGCAGTGGAGGAAAATGGATTTTTAAAAATTTCAGAACCGGAATTTCAACTGGAATTTTACCGAAAGTGGCTTTCATTAATTTAGAGATGGAGATGCTGTTAACAAGTTTAGTTCCCCTATTACTTTATGGAGTTGAAGCCAAGATCCTTCTGTTAAGCTCCTTGAGGTTATTCTGGGATGAACTGTAGGGACAAAGGATTGAGTAGGCTGGCCGAAATCAGCCAGTGAGATGGGCTAACTCCTTGGTTGCCTTTCTTTCCGACAGGCTGACCTGAAGAGGGACAAGAAGCTTGGCAGACAAATTTTGAAATTGGACCCCAAACTCTGGCTGGAAAAGCTCGAACAAGAGCTCCTGGCTCCGTTTCCACTCAATTTCAAAACATCTTCTTGGAAAGATGCAGACCACCTTAAAATCTTGAGTTTCAGCTGAAGTATTTGGCAACGCTCCGTAGTGGTTCTGGCACTGCCAGAAGCAAGAAGTCTTCTTGGGCGACGGTCAACGCCGCTTCGGAAGTCAAAACACCGGCCTGCCGCACGAGGGCAGCAGAGCCCTGAGCGAGAGAGAGGGAACAGGGCACATCAGTACAGGGCTCAGTTTGGCTCAGTCGGAAAGGTTTTTTTCCCGCCCTCCGGCCGGATTTGCCCTATATAGTCTCCAGCACGGGTCTTGTCTCCGAAAAACAGCGAAATCCTCACAGCAGCGGTAGATTTAGGTCGGAGCTTTCTGGTACTCTTAAGTCAGCTTGTTCCCAAACGTGAAGAAGGAAGGCGCGATGTTCTGATCTGCGTTGTGTCGGGAAAATTTCCGGCCTAAAGCTCTGGGCCGGGAAGTCTGACCCACTTCCCTCCCTTCAGCATTTAAGAGACCGCCTTTTCTTTTCCCGACGCCGCTCAGGAGCCTCGAAGGGCACCAAACTTCAGCACGTCCAAATATCTTCCGAGTCCTGCTGCAAAGTAGATTTTTTTCCTCGGTGTCTCCCGCCTTTCCCATCCCGCCCCCACCGTCTCTTCCCCTGCTTCTTGCCAGTAAAAAGCACCCGAGGAAGCGCAAACGCCGTGTCTGCCCGGCCTCTCGTTTCCCACCTTTGCTCCCCTTGTCGGGCGTCCGAATTAAAGCGTGGCCGACCCTGGTTCTCTCTGCCACCCGAGGAACAGACAGAGGTCTTGACCCGGAGAGGAGGGGGCAGCGCTGCAGATGTAACTGATTTCGGCCTCTCCCCCCGTGGTGAATGGCGTCAGCTAGCACGGGGCCGGTGAGCACCGGAGTTAAATTGATAGAGACGCTCCGCGCTCTTTCTTGCTCGGCGACGAGGCGGGGAGAAGGGAGAGCTGCAGGGAAGCGGCGCGTCTGCCGAATGAGCAATGCAGAAGCCGGACCAAACTTGGAGGAAGCAAATGCCGGGACTGGAGCGGAGTCGCGCTGACTCGTACAGAACCGGAACCTTCATTTATCGCGTAAACTGCTTATCGCTTCTAGGGATGGTGGGCTTGCTAGTCGGTTCAAGAAGAACTGAGAGGCCACTGACCTTCTGCCCTGCTCTCGAAACACGGGGAGCTGCGGTGATCTAAGTTTCAAGCCTAAAGGGATTTGCCGGACAGAACAGAAACATCTTTTGTGTGGTTGCGCTGCTGTTAAGATTCACTGGTGAAGATAAAGAGAGTCCCAGGGAAGGATCTGAACTGGAGGTAGTGGGGAGAGAGAGAGAGGGAGAGTTCAGTTAGGCTACTTGTGACTCTGTCATACTCCGAGCAATACAAGGTACCTGCACGGGAAGTTGCTGAAAGTGGAATGATGTGGCCTTGTGACATTTCACTGAGACAGATTTGGAAAGGATTACAAGCTCCAGAGTAGGGGTGAAATCCAGCAGGTTCTGACAGCTTCTGGAGAACCGGTAGTGGAAATTTTGAGTAGTTCGGAGAACCAGCAAATACCACCTCTGGCTGGCCCCAGAGTGGGGTGGGAATGGGGACTTTGCAGTATCCCTCCCTTGGAGTGGGGAGGGAATGGGGATTTTGCAGTATCCTTCCCCTGCCACGCCCACCAAGCCACGTCCACATAACCAGTAATTTTTAAAAAATTGGATTTCACCACTGCTCCAGAGGTCTTGTTCTCTAGTGGGAGACAAGAACAATCTAAATTTCCTCCCATATTGATTAAACAACTAAAAAGTTAGGGTCAAGCACTGGAAGCATTTTTCACCAGAGAACATAACCTGCTAAGTGAAAGTGCCTGGGTTTGAGTCATAACTTGTAGCTAATTGGCCAGCTTTTGAGACTAGGTGACCAGTTTCAAGGAAAAATGCAGAGCTGCTGAAGCAAAGGATTGCATTGAACACAATTTCCTGAGATGAAACTGAAGATCATGTTGGCTCCATAGAAAATGTAACCTTTGATTGACAGAGGCTACATTAATGAAGGGTGTCTGAGTGACTGGGTCCCTGAATTCTCGTCTCCTGTAGATATCCATGTCCTTTTATCAATTCCAGCATAATCACATTTTGGACAATTATTGGAAGGTTCTCCTCTGAATTTGCAGAAACAAAAATATGGAGCCCTTGAGAAAAACCATCTTCAAGTATTTTCTCAGCTTCCCATTTTGGAGATTCGGATTGTCTCAGAGGTAAAATGCAGACTTTGCTAATGCAGGCTTGATGCTGAATCACAGCATGAGATTGATAAAAATTAGAGAACTCTGGTGACTGGATTTGTACACAATTGAATTTTTTTCCTTTTGCGAGAAGAAAAACCATATATTTATGAATAATTAGCTAAAAGAATAATTATAGGGAAAGGCCATTACATTTTCTATCATGTCCCTAGAGGCAAAAGCTCACGTTATTGCAAACATCTGGCAGTTTTAAGGAGAGTGGCATGGGGTTGGGTTAAAACTACAAGGTTTAATTTGGGGCAAAAGAGCAAGAGAAGACAACCCCCCCCCGAAAAAAAGGCTCCAAGAAATTATCTGGTGCGAATCTTTTGGGAAGAAACTGGGGCTGTACAAGCTGTGTGTGGGGAGGGGGTGAGGAGCCTGGTAAACTGAATAGCTCCATTTTGCAGTTGGTTACTGCAAGCTGCAAAAAAGCTTCTGTCCTAATGATACACCAAACTGAGGAACGCTTTAGGTAACAAAGGGTGTTTCTGCGGAAGGAGGCCATCACTCCTTCAGACCAGGTTCCTAGCCCAGGAACCTTAGAGGGATCTGGGATCCACATGCTCAAGTAAAAGGAGCTCCCACCACCACCATATTCTTTATATTCTGAACAGCCCTTGGAGAGTCCTGCTAAGCCTTTCCCCCATTGCTTCCAGGCATCTCCCCAGACCCACCCAGCAACCCATTTGAACAGCAAGAGTGTGTGGACTCTTCCAGAGACCAACATTACTCACTCAGGTGTTAGGAGAACAGCCCCATATGCTAGCTAACCAATAATACCTGGGTTGAGGGGGTGGAGTTGAGGGGAGGTGGGTCAGTGGGTGGTGTTTTCTAAAGCTACACCAGTTTTCATGAATGCCCCCTTTCGCCAGCCAGCAGGGGGAAACTGACCTGCCATTCCCCAGAGATAGAAATTAATCTCTTGAACTAATGCTGGGCTTGGCTCTTCCAACCTCTTCAATGGCCATTTAATAGAAAGGCAATAATGCAGCAGACATCAGCAGAGTTCCAGCTAATCCCAGAAGCTGAACCTGGTCAAATAGCTGCCTCAAGTCCCCAGGGCTCTAGGAGCGGATCTTTCCTGTCCTCTAGGAGGTCCACAATCCACACACCAACCCATTATGAAAAGCACAGCTGCTGGGCCAGGGCAAAGCAGGGGCTGGACAGGCCAATATGCTCATTTGTGCCATCAGTCAGGCCTTGAGGAGTTCAAGGAAAGGTCTGGGATCTCAGTCTCAGAGCTGCACTGGACAGAAATGCAGAAGCATGTGTAGGAGTTGCTGAGCTAGGGCGAAGAAATACTTGAGTGGCAGGCATCAGTGACAGATCAGGGTCAAAAAGGTTCCTTCTGTTTGCAAAGGGTCACACCTGTGTGGTTGTGACACTTTGCAACAGTGGGAGGAGAAATGACATTTAATCCAGCCTGACTACAGGCTGCCATCTATTGGAGCTGGGTTTAGTGCCCTGTCCCAATCTGGGGACAATCTCTAACAGGACATCCACAGAGTGAATGGAGGGAAATTAACCACAGTGAGGCTTCAGAGAAGATCAGAGGCAAATGGTGTGGCTGTTGCCCTCTGATCCTGGGTATCAGCAGCCCTGGCACTTTCTCTGAAGGATAAACCTGGCTAAATTGCACAACTTTCATTAGTTACCTGAGGGGGCAACCGTTTCCTTCACCCCTCTGATGAAGGGGTGAGATATCCTTTTGCCTTGAAGCAGGAGGAGGGGTAGGTAAATAGTAGGTGGGGGTGGGGGTGGGAGGATCTTCCATGTATTTTAAATGACGTCTGCAAACAAATGAAACTCAACCAAGTCCAAGGCACTTAAATGAAAGGGAGAATAGGGAGAGGAATGTTCCCTGGAGTTCTCCTGGAGAATTTGATTGGAGATGCTTTATTCCCTTTAAGTGTCAAACAAGAACTCTCTGTCTCTCTCAAAATCTGACTCTTCCTACTTTCTTCTAAAGGTAGGTGGCCAGGTGCCTGTCATCTCCTTGGAAGCAGTTTTGCAAGGTACATAGACCTTTGGCCACAGATGCCCAGGTACACAGACTTTATGTCTTCGCCTTAAGGTAACAGGATGCAGTACAAAGAGAATTGCAGGCCAGAGAATCAGTCCCTTCAGCCCTCCTCCGCTATCACTGCCCTACCTACCTCCTGTAGCTCCATTGGACGTTCCACGGAAGCCACTCCATTGGTTAATAGCTTTCATGCATAAGGGGGGGGGGGGATTCCCTTTATGGATATATTCATTATTAAAACCAAGCTTCATTGAACTCCATAGGATTTACTCCTAAAGTGTTTAAAACATTAAACCAAGATCCAACCCCCAAAACCCCAAAACATTCAAAGCATGCTTGCTGCTTTTGTTCCTTGATGGCAGCATTTAACATTGTCCTGAAATTAATATTCTATTTTAATAAAGAGGACAATATCAAATGATTTTAAAGGAAAGAAAGCCTGGATGGGAGAATTGGAGCTTAAACGGGCTTTTAAAATTAAACAAAACGGGAAGTAAAATCTTTGAAAAAACCTGTATTTTTTCGGTGAATCCGTTTCTTTCCCTCACGAGAACAAAACCCGCACCATTTTGGCTGAGCCAAGGGATTTTTTTTGGAAGCCTCTTGAACGCTTCTTCAGCCTCCATCGGCATCTTTTAGGCATCGCCAAGGTAAGAAGAGGGAGAAGGCGTGCTGGGAAACAGAGCAGAGGCAAAATCAGCGAGGCAACCACGAGAAAACTTGGAGGAATTGGGGTTGTTCAATACGGCGCACCGCTCCAGAACCGGGCAATGTCCTGCCGGCCGGGTTACCGACCTGGTCTTCGACTGGGCTTTTGCCTGTTTGAACGGATCCACACATTTGATGTGTGTTATTTATGTGTGTGTGTAGATCCTGTAGCGAAAGGGCGAGGCGCGTTCTCCGGTGCTTTTTGGAGGTTCGCAGAAGAGGAGGCGAAGGGGGCTTTTTTCCTCCTGCACTCAGGCCCCTGAGCCGCGTCGCCAGCGTCCCCTTGGTCGCGCCGCTTACATTTTGCCGTGTCGGCGCTGGGTACGGTAAATCTGCTTCACTTTGCGGCTTGCGGGCCATTCCCCTTTAGGTTCGCTTCATCTGCTCGTTCACTTTCTGTGCAAAAACTAACCGCCTGCTTTTGTTGCTTCCTTGTTTCTTTATTTCTGGGAGTCAACGAATGCACAGGGTATATGAATAAAACGCCAAAGTAAAGATAATCAGGATTAGAAATTATACACTGTGTTCCGGAGGAGCCTTCTATAGTCGCAACATACACTGAAAATCACAACTGGAAGCCCTTTTGCCTTAGGGGGAATCTGGCAAAGAGCAATGCCCTTCAACTGCAAGACAGAAGCCAAGCCCTGATGAATTCACCCCGTCAGTCCTGACAGATAAATAATTTGCTTAGTTGGACTTCGATTTTAGGATTTCAGACTTAAACCCTTATTTCTTAGCGAGCGGGGTCTAAAGCAGAGCCGCCGGAAAGACTGCAGCGGAGCTAAATGGCAGCCCGAACTGTGCGTCTCGATCTCCCGCTATAATCGGTAACATGTCCAAGTTGCTAGTTCGTTCCATGGTTAGTTTGTGTTCTCTGCCATTATAAATCGCTTTTATGGATGTGGCTCGATCGATAGGACTACGGGCGTGAAGCATTTCCCGTATTTTATATACTGCGTTCAATAAAATAAGGGAAGTCCTACCATGGTACAATCCGAGTCATGGTCCTGTTAAAGCCGCTATAGGGACATACAATATTATACATGCAGTATATATGCCTTTTTAAATTTATTGCTGTGATCGCACAAGGCATATAGCTAGGAAATGTATCGGAGTTTATAGTGTTTCCTAAGGGTAAATATACTTCTTTTCAGATTCCATCCTCCAAACTGATAAATCGAAGTTTGCCTGGATTTTAACAAAATTGCTCTTTTTACCAAAGGAGTGCAGTATGTATACACATAAAACTCAATTTACGGATTTAAGTTATAGGGCACTGATTGTGGCAACTCCCACTTATCTGTGGGACTTTAGAAAAGGCACTTTTTTTCCTCCAAGAATTTTCTTGGAGAAGACGCTGTTCTTCCTTATATGTGTGACCGACCTATAAGCTGGGGTGGGGGGGTGGGGGGAGAGCAGAAGGATAGTATAGCATTGTTAATCTTTTCTGCTTACGATCACAGACGCTGCAAAGTTCACTCCCCGCAGCCTCGCATATTTGAGAGGGGGTTTATGCGAGCTGCCAGGAGGCATCTGGGCCTGAGAGGCGGCTGGGCGCCCGCTGGCCGCTTTTTTAGAGGGGAGGGGGCGCCCGGCTCCCCGCTCTGCAAGAGTTAAGGCCGCGGCCGGCCGGGAAGCCCGGGCGCTTGGCCCGCCCCTTCCTCATTGGCTCCCGCGACCGCGGTCTCCGGATTCGCCACCTTCCCATTGGGCAGCGGCTCTTGACGGGCGCTCGCAGCCGGGACCAGGCGAGGGAGGAAAGGGGGAAACTTCCCCAGGAGTTTGGATCAATCAGAGGGCGAGAGGGAAGAAGCGGAGGGAGGGGGGGGGAGAGATGAAGCGCAGCCCGAGAGCGTGACTCTGAGCGGTGCCTTTCGGCCAGCCAACAACTCGGGACCCATGTAGCGCCCAGGCGGCCGCCGGACTCTCACGTCGGAACGGCCTCTCCGCTCTGCTTGCGTCTCGGCCCGGCCCGCCAGCCCCGACCCGTCCTCTGCCAGCTCGGCGGCCGGTGGCGCGGCGGCCGTCTGGCTTCGGCAGCCCCGCCGGGCGGCTAAGATGAGCGAAAGGAGGCGCTCGGCTGTGGCCCTCAGCTCGCGAGCGCACGCCTTCTCGGTGGAGGCCCTGATCGGCTCACACAAGAAGAGGAAGCTCCGCGACTGGGACGGCAAAGGCCTGGATTTGTCCATGGAGAGCCTCAGCCCCGACGGGCAGCTGCCAGACGCCGACGACCCTGCCCAGTGCCTGGACCTGAACCCCGGTGAGCGTGGCGCAAGGCGGGACGGGAGGCGGCGGGTGGCCGGCCCTTAGCGCCTGGTTGCCCTCGGAGAAACTGGATCTGGGAGAGCTTAAAGGCCGGCTACCCGGGAGGTTGCCCTTCCACTGACAGCTGGGGCGGGCGGGCGAGCCGGGGGGAGGGCTAGCTATTGAAGTGGAGCCTCAGCCGCGAAAGTGGTCCAGGCAGCAGCGGCCTTTTCCAGACCTCCGAGTCCCTCACTCCCCACCCCTCCCCGCCAGTTACGGGGCACTTTCACATCAATGGAGTCTCAGATCGATTGAGGGGGTTGGGGGGGGGCTTGTGCGAAGACTGCTTGGCCCCCTCGCAGAAGCGAATGTACCCGAGAGTTTTCTAAAGAGGCGCCTTTCTCTTTCCTTGGCTTCTTCCGGGCGCGTCCAACAGCAGCCCCTGCCCGCCCGCTGGACAGGAATAGCTCGGCTCCTAGCTATGAATAGCCCAGCACCGAGGCAAACCTCACCTGGAATTAAAAGGGGCCCACCTCGGGGAAGGCCGCCGGCCACTTCCCCCAGTACTGTGTGCCTGGGAAGGCAGGAAGGGGAAAGAAGAGGCACAGAGAAATGTCCTAGGGCATTACCTCTGGGGAGAGCGCCCCACAAGGCGGGCGTTTACAGCTTTTGAAAAGTTCAGCCGGGGACACGGCGGTGCCCAGCAGTTGTCCAAGTCTGCCAGGGTTCGCTGAATTGCGAGAGCTGAGGAGGCGCCCAAGGGTGGCGGTCAAACCTCGGGGCCATTTTCGGGGCCACCGTTGGGTCGCCAAAGCGGCGTCCAGCAGGATCGAACACCTCAAAGCTGGCAACGGGCAAGGCCCGTGGGGCAGTGGGTCGCGGGACTTTGCCAAGGCCGAACTCTCCCCTTTCTCCCCCTCACCAACGTGACTTATTGGCGATCTCGAGATTCTTATCGAAACGAAAATGCACGGATCCCTCCCGGAAGCAGGTTTCTTAGGATTCACTGAATTGGGAGTGTGGAGAGGATGAATGGTCGTTTTCTTCATTGCGGTCTTCAAGCCGCTCTTTCTATAAAAGGCGTTCAAAGGATAGAAGAACCGTCCGCTTTGAAAAGTTTGTTGGCTAAGCATCTGCTTACGTGTTTCACTTTCAGTTTTAAGCAGGTTAACCTGAGGTTTTCCAGCACCTCCAATTTTCATGAGGACGGGTTTAAGACACACGCATACAAATACACACATCCTAAAAAATGGGAAACTTCTTAAAAATTAAATTAGAGCCAAAGGCCTGGGCAGGTAATTTGCACGCTCTTCTCCAGCTTCATGCTGGGGGGGGGGGGGGGGGGGGGCAGGGAGGGATAAGCGAAGGCGCCTCAGAAGTTCGGCCTGAGAGCCGTTCAGTCGGCTTGGTCGCCTTTGGGCTTCGGCGGGAGCGGCCCAGTCTGGCCTCTTCTATCACTCCTGCCAGTGCGCTCGCCGTTCTTCCTTTAAAGCAATCCCCGATGGCCCCGGCTCCAAAACTTCTACCAGCGGAACTCCAGTTGAGTGAATTGGGTTCTAAAGCCTAGCAGCCAGGCCTGGCGAGGGATGTTATGTATGTGTACAGGCGCGCGCGCGCACACGCGTGCACGCGTGCTTGTGATTTATTACTCCAGAGACTGCTTTGAAGGCCTCCAGAGGATAGTGACGGGCAGGTTGGTCTTTCTTCCTCTACGGGAATAACGAGGACTAATCCGGGCAATAGTTCTAGTCCTCACTACGGCCTTCCTTCCTGACTCTGCAGCATCTAGCAGGTGAGCGAGGCCCGAGGGCCCGGCGAGCAGCGTCCGAGTCTCCAGAGAGTGGCCTTCCACCAACAGGCTATTGGGGCGAGGTATTTTCTGGGACCGTCCGGCGTTTCCAGAATTCTCCGTTTCTCCTTCAAAAGAATAAAGGTTCTTCTTGGCTGGCGCAGAAGCCCAATCGGCCACTCCTTCCCTGGTCGACGGGACGAAAGTCCTTTGCTCTGTGCCAGAAGGTCTACTAGAGTTAGCCGCCGGGTTCCTTGAGTCCCGCTTCAATCTGAGGAGGAAAAGCCCGCCTTCCCTAGAGGGGGAAAAAAAGTAATCTAGATTTTTTTTTTTGGTCAATGATTACTTTAGAATAGTATAGAATATATAGAAGGTCACTGAACATTAATGAATGATCTGGGATTCTATGAATGTTCAGAGAATGAATAGAAATTTACTGAACCCATATAAAGGTAGGAAATTGAACTTTGTTCCTTTCCTTTCCTTCTTCCTTTCCTTCTTCCTTTCCTTTCCTTTCGTCTTGATGCGATTTCTCTTGTGTTCCAGCCAGGGACTGTAATTCTATATTAGACCCTCATTCCTATTGCCTGACGGTCTCTTATAGTAGCCTGTTCTATGGATTTCCCTGCATCCGGCCTCCTCCGGGCCTTTTCTTCGCGATCTACATGTCCAAAACTCTTCGCATATAAGAGGATTTCTAACTCCGTAGTCGGATTCCAACTGAATCAATTATTTGAAGCAGAACCCGCCAGGATGATGAGTTGGCCCTCCATAATTTCGTACTGTTCCCCACCCCAGAAGGACATCCTGGCAGGGATTTTCGACCCCGGGGGGGGGGGGGCTACAAACCCTCTTTCCCCGAAGATCCCTTGGCTGGTTCTTCTGGTTTCTTTTCAGACCCATCGCAATTTTGGAATCAGGCTGGCTGGACAAAAGACAGCTTTTCCCGGGTTCTGGTGCTCTGCATCTCCCCGGAGACGTTGACTGGCCGGCGGCTGCGTTAAGTGGAATGGAAGCGCCCGAAACTCTTCGAAAAGCGAGGAGCCTTCAGCTTTGCAGGATGGCTGCTCAGGCTCAGGAGAGCTCGCTCTAGTCAGAAACGCTGGCCGGCCTCGAGCGCCGAACACAGGCCGTGATTTTTGCTTCAGGCGGGAACATTTCGATGCATAGATGCATAGAGCTGGCAGTTGTCTTATCAACATTTGTTTTAATTATTATGGTTGATCGCATAGACGGCCGGATGTTTAGACTTATTATTATTATTATTGACTACTGTTGGTCGTCTAGAGAGTTACTTATGTAAGATTGGCGGCCATAGCCCATAACATTTCTAAATAAATTTTCTAAATACAAGGGAAGAAATGTCACTGCTGCCCCTTTTAGAGTAGCCGTGAATCGCATCCCTCCCAATGCGCAACTGAATTCCTAGGGTTTACGAGAGCCTTTCCCCCTCTTCAATAGGCACGTACTGAAATTTTGATTTTTTAAAAAATCGGGCCATTTCCTTCCGTTCAGACTACGAGCATAGGGCTGCGATGCTACGGACTCGAGTAGGAAAAACTTGGAGAGCAGCGCTCTCGTAGAGGTCTCCTCGCAAGAAAACGGCTCCCTGTTCTGGGGGTGGGGGACATCCGACACCTCCGCTCTCCTGATTTATCGCGTTTCAACACATCTCCCAGCCATCGCTGGAGTGCTGCAAAGCCTGCCTTCATTACTCTTAGCCGCACAGCCAGATCCTTTAAATCGGGGGAGGGCGCCCTTTGATCTTTTCTAAGGTGCTGAGACGCGTTGCAGGGTCCCAGCCCTTGCTTTACATGAGTCCCCAAGTTTAGCTGAGAAGTTTGCACCCCGAGACTCCAGTGTATCTGGGCCCGGTCTCAAGCCACGAATCTTTGCGAGCCGTTCTTCCAACAGACACCCGTAGAGAAGAAAGAAGGACCGATTCCTCTGGAAAGGGTCCCTCGGCGGGGCTCCGTCTTTTCCCTCCGCTTTTCCGTCCACTGAAACAGATTCAACCCGGCATAAAGAGCTCTTTGGAGCTCTTTAGTTCTTAGAGCGCCACAGCCGAATGGAAGAAAGATTCGACTGTGGAGCAATACAGAGGCCTTCTTTATTCGCTCCTCCTTACTTTACCTTATCTCGATTTACTTCACATCAGAATTGTATTTATTAATTAAACCGCGTTTAATGATGAACGCGTTTTGCTGCCTTAATTGCGGAGGAAGTGTAATTAAGAAAAGAATTAAAGGAAAAGAACATACTCAAATGCAGCTGCAATCTACCGTAACAAAAATATAGAGATATTTTTGGTGAGGTTTCTGACGGGCTGCGATCAATTTCCTAATCTATCAGAATGTATGCATGAATGCCTGTGTGTGTAGTTTAGGAAATTTATCACATTCCCTCAGAAACTGCAGCAAAAATATCTCTATATTTTTGTTAGATTGCAGCTGCATTTGAGTATGTTCTTTTTTAAAAATTATTTTCTTAATTACACTTCCTCTGCAATTAAGGCAGCAAAACGTTCATCACACCGTTTAATATCTCCTAATTTGACAGGAAACAGATTCAGTATAGATAACGAATAGAATCCAATATATTTTCAATTAATAATACTAAGGAGCACACTCTAACAAATAGTTTCCATTTTTAAATCCCCACTCAAAAGCGATTCCAAGCAAATTTCTTATTTTCTGATAACAATGTTCTAGGTTTTATCTGGAACTTTAATGCAAAGAAATTATTAATAGGAAAAGGCTGTCAAATTGCTAAGAACATCTGTGCATCTTGATGGATAGTGATAATTTGGGATATTTTGGGATGTCTCCACATATGGAAAATGGAAAGATAACATTTTAATGTATTTTTTTAACCAAAATTGAACTAACTTGATTTTATTATCCTGCTTAATACTGATGACCTCACTTTTTGCAGTTATTGTGGATTGTATCTTTGGCTTGTTTTAGGATGCCCTTCTAGTCCTATTTATTTCAGGATTTCCCATTCACCTGTACAATAGTTGATGTTTCTGTTGAGACAATAAGAAAAAACAGAAACAAAATCTTACAGGCAAAATCTATTCTTCCAGTGGAGTTAGCATTTCAGGCAGAGCCACAATAGGGGTCTTTGGAAGATGGCTTGCAAACTTTGCAAACTGCTTGGGCTCAACCAAGCTCCAGAACTTTGCCTTTTATGATTTGTTGAAGGAGAAGAATCTTTTTTTCTCTGTAGGTTCTTGGGAATGGGGTGGAGTGGTCAGCCACTTTCCCCTCCCGAGCCAAATGCAATAACTGCTGTGAGGACAGAATGCTTTTTAGCTGAGCTTGGTTGTTCCATTACTTGGTCAGGAGGGGGGCAATTTTAACCATTAAATAATTGGAAGGGTGAGCTGGCTCAGTAGTTTGACCATGCCGTCCTTTTTTTTTCTTTTCTTTTTTCTTTTTGTGGCCTGCGGTTTAATCTTTATAAACAGCCAGTTTTGTTAACCCCTGATGAATGCATAATGGCTGTCTATGACAAATTGTCCTCAAACATCTGAAAAGCTTTCACAGCCCGAGAGGAAAGTTGTAAAATATAGTGTGCATGCATGCGTGTAATCCTAGACGGCGATCTAAGCAGTCTCCATAATATTACAAGATGTGCCCACATTTCTCTCTCTTGCTTGTCAGCCTGACACCTCCGCTTCAGCAGCTGTGGAAGGGATATTTATAAAGCTGATGACCATTCAGCCTGGCCTCTGACTCTTCCCCATGATCCCGGGCTAGAGGCTGCTTGGGGAGTAGCAGGTGGCCCGGGCAGTTGCCGAAAAGCACTCAGAGCCTATTTTTCTGTTTGTTTATTGCTCCCATGGGGAAGGGGAACAAGGAAGCATTCCAAAGGGAGCCTGCTGGCAAGACACTTCTGCGTTCAGTGGACCTGGAGCTGGACTCCCTGCCCACCAGGCTGCTAGAGGAGGAACCTGGGGCCATTCTCCAATGGTTCAGCAGATCAACCAAGTCGTTCATTAGCTGCAGATCAAGGAGGACAGCGTTTAATTGGCGCATCCCCTCTGATTACTGGTTTGCAATGAGGGCTTGATAACCTTTCTCTGGATGTATTCTTCTTGCAGAAATCATGCATTCAAAATTGTCAATTGCCCCAAGAGCCCTGGAACCTCATTTTCTAAATTAGGTTTTACTTGGGCAGTATGCTTTAGTTGCCTAGCGCACATTCATTTGATAACGTTGATTCTCAAAGAATATGTGGTATTGGTTGAAATGCAAAACTGAAAAAGTTTAAAATAGCTTAACATTTGCTTTATTTTTTCAGAAGCTTATTTGAACAGAGTATTGTTATTATGATTGGTTGCAAGTCAGACTAGATTTGGCATTTTTATCGATCTATTGAGTCTTTCCCAAGGATCTAGGATAGGTAGATGTTATCTGATGGGGATTTTAACAATGCTAATGGTATCCAACAGGTGCTTTGGGGTTGCACCCAAAGTGCTTGTTGTTGTTGTTGTTATGCATATTATTCAGTCATTTTAAAAATTCAATTTGTCATTTATCATTTCACACAGTACCATTCTTTGCATATGTGGTCTTGAAACAACAAAAATAGTGGCACAGTCCTAATGTCTTCTAACACTATCAAGTCCCCAGCACACTCTCACATTTTAGGAAATAAGGCAACATCCTTGCTTTCCTTAATTCATATACATTGCTCTTCAGTTTATTTCTTGTGTTTCGCCCTTTCTCAAGTTTAATTTATTTTGTATTTTAATTTCATGCCCACAAATATTGTGGGCATATAAGAATATTATGTTCTTTGAAAAGGTGTTTGAAATGCAGTGACTTTTATCAGTTGCATTCAGCACAGCTGTTTTATTGGCAGCATTTCAGAAAATCCATGCCCACATTCTTCCAAATTTGCTTTGAGGGTTGAAAGAAACTTTGCAAAAGATGCAGAACTTTTGGAGATGGTGGAGGAGAATGAGAAGTTGTGTGATGCAAGTGGAAGAGTGCTTCTTTGACTTTGGATGTAGCCCATAGATCCAAAAAGAGCATGACACAGAAGGGCAAACTATCAGAGTGTGACAAGAATGAATAATTTTCCTTCTCACAAACCCAACACCTGAAGAATGTGTAAGTATACCACTGGTATTAGTATACTATACCAGGCTGTCTTGCTCACAGAAGATCACTTTATTATATGTTTTCGTCAATTACTTGCAGCAACATTTTGAAATAGTTCTAACAAACAAGAGTTAACCATCAGTATAGGAAATTGCAGGCCACATCCTACATAGTATAAGTGAACATCTGCTCTCCTCCCTGCAGCCTCCCAGACCCCCTTGGTCTTCTTTGGAGGTTGTCCACCTCTCTAGGCAATATTTCATGGGCTACGTCATGGGCTGCAGAGGGAAGTCATGCTGTGCTGGCAGAGGCACTTCCATGGATGGAAATCATTGGACAGAAAGCTGACCTGGATCAAATCAGACCAGTTCATCTGCTTGCTGACAGCGTTAGCTCTCCAAAGTGTCAGACTAGAGACATGGTTTTTGCAGCCTAACGTGGAAATTTCCAAGAACAAACTTGAGGCCTTTTGAATTTTTACCCACCAACAATAACAGCAGTGGAAAATAGTCTTCTCATGCCAATTCATGTTCAGGAGAAAATATTTTTGAAATGAATAGCAAATAAATCTTGGTGTGTAGATTGTGTGGATCACCAATACATAAAAATTTAAAATGTTTACTTAATATTGAAAGGCTACAGGTTAAGAATTTGGCTGAGAACTAAGGAAACTCAACTTCAAATCTACCTTCCCCCCCTTTGAGCTAGCCCCTATCTTACAGCTCAACCAACCTCAGAAGGTTGCAGTTCTGAGAAAAATTGGAGAAGGAATGCCCTGTAGGCCTCCTTAGGAAAGAAACCTGAGAATAAGAATCTAAAACATAAAGAGAAGGATTAATTAACCCAATACACGCTTTGGATTCAAGGAACTATTTATAGAGCCCTTGATGAAGTAGAATATTTAATCAAAGAGGAATAACTCAATGATTGCATATATTAGAGGAGCAGTACAGCTCATCATTATCTGAGATGAACATTTATGATCGTGAGGTTCTGTTGTATCAAAATAGTATCTTATTCTAAATACTTTAAAAAGCTTTTATTTTCTTTAGAAAATTAAAAGTCTAGCCTCACTCAAGCTAATAGCGTGAAATTGTAAAATTAGTTTCACTAATTAATTAACTAACCCATTTTCCACCATCCCCCCCTCTCTCTTCATCATCATCGTTTTAGTCATTGTCCATCCACTGCAGGATGAAGGCCTCTTCCACATGTTTCCAACCAATACGGTCCTGAGCTTTCTTTTGCCAATTGGGCCCTCAGTACTCGCTGATGTCATTGATCCATCTTGTTTTAGGTCTGTGGATGCTTTTTATCAAGTGGATATGAATATATGTATAATTTCAAAATTCTCTCTCCCCTGAAAGAGAAAAAGATCAACTGAGATTATCAAAGGAAAACAAAACAAAGGGATAGAAAAGAGCACTATTGAAAAATACATTATTTAATGTAATTCACTTAAATTCCATTGGTATCAGCGGGTTTCTAAGTATAAATAAGTCAGAATTCAACTTATAATATATGAATAGTGTTCATGGCATTTAAAATATACCTCGGTTATAGTCAATTTTATTTTCCACTAGAATACTCTGAAATATATCTGAATTTACTTAGTTCACAATCTAACTATTAGTTATTTAGTGTGCCCTGGCTTCTGTCCATGCCTTAAAAACAGCCTAATGGCACAATCCCCACCCCCATTTTAATTTTCCCAGGAACCCATTGGTAACTTATACTGGAAAGGTCCTAATGTGAAACACTCAAGCCACTAGGTATAAACTCTGGATTTGGTCACCCATTCTTTAGAAAAGATGGTATTTAGCTCTGTTTGGGAGCAGATTTGTCTTTAGGAATCTGTATCACATTTTAAAGAAAAATTCCTATGACTAGAAATGTCTTCCACATTTTTCCTGCAGAAAGAAGAAATGGGGATACTGTGCACCTGCAACGGAATGAGGCTGCATTGGATGTGAATCAAATGAGATTGTGAATAAAAAGTGCCTTGTTAAAATGGTCTCTCTTGGAGGAGGGGGTGGGAATTGGCCCCTACAAACAGCAAAAACACCCATGAAAAAAGATGTTGAGATCTACCATTGTTTATTGAGTAAATTTTTTTCTACAAAATATTTAAAATATGGCACACATACCCAGCATTCCTCCAGCCTATTCCTCCATTATGAGCATTTCCATGGTGTCATTCTATAATAGTCCAACCTTTTTACACTGCCATAAAAATATAACAGAGTTGTGTTTTGGAATGGGTAAAATTAATAGCTTCCTGAAAATGCACTCAAGGCTGTAAGAGGTGCAGAAAAAGAGCTTAGTATGTGTTGACTAATGTCTTCATTTAAAGAGATTACTTATGCTTTAAATGATCACCCATTTCCATATAATATGATTGTCTTACATATGTAGCAAGAGAAAGAAGCAGGATTCAACACACTGTCTGGACTGGGATTTTAGGCTCTTTCAAAGAAGTCTCGTTGTAAGCAAGATTCAGAACATGAGATCCAAATTGTCTACCATGATTCTCTTTTCACATTTGGGTGCGAGTTTTCATATTACATTAGCTTAACTCAGCCTCCTCCCAGCAGCATCACTCAGTCTTCACTGATAGTTCTCTTCAGAGAAAGTCCCCCCCCCTTCCGAATGGGAAAAAAGGGAGAAAAGGAAGGGTAGCCTTTAAGCTTCAGAAAATACTTCATAGTTTAGCAAGGTAGCCTCACCCAACCATAAATAGAAGGTTAGATACCTAACTTTATTAAACTCCAGGGAGGACTTCAATGAGTAAAGATAAACTGCAGACAACTTAACCATTTGGGATGGTTTTCTTTAGGGCTTTGCATATTTAAAAATGCCTCCATCCCAAAACTGGTTCAAGATTACATTTTTATATTACTTGATTTGTTTAGGTCTTCAACTGGAACTTGGGGGTATGAGGCAACCTGCAGTGAAAATTAACGATCACAGCTTGTCTTTAATGCATCTTTTTGAATCCATTTAACTTTCCAGTGCAGGCATAATTAAAAAGGCTTTGACAGCATTCTGCATTAAATATAGATGCAGACTTTTAAGTAACTTCAAGCATATTTTTCTCACTCTGTCATCCTTTGCTCTTCTGCTAATACTGCATTTAACCACACCAGTAAAGTTCTACTAATGTCAGCAAGACTTTGGGGGGGGGGGGGGGTTGCCATAGCTTAAGAAAATGGAAGGCTCCATCTGGAGCCAGAAATGGGAGTTTTACTTTTGATACATCTGTAATGCAGAAGTAGCACATTTGCAACTATTTTGTTCTTAGTTAATGTTTCCTTTTAAGAGATTTTTTTAAAAAATAAACTAAATCAGAAATACAGTTGTCAAAATAAAAATGGAATTTCTTGGTGAATATTTATATTTTACTGTTTGAAAAAGCCCACTTAAGAGTTGGGGAAGGATTTCATCTACACTTCTAGATTGCTCTCCAGATAAGACTACCAGATAAGGGAATTCATGTTAAGCAAGTTAAGCCTGCAATTTAATTTACCCTTCTTTTTGTTGCTGATATTTGAGACAAGTATATGGTATTAAATGAAATGAAAAATTGATCCTGAGCAATTATTAAAGAGTTTTTTTAAAAAAAATTGATTTATATGCCGCCCTTCTCTGGAGACTCAGGGCAGCTTACAATGCGCTAAGCAATAGCCTTCATACTTTTGTATATTTATACAAAGTCAGCTTATTGCCCCCACAATTTACCTACCTTAGAAAGGATGGAAAGCTGAGTCAACCTTGAGCCTTGGTGAGATTCGAACCTGCAATAATTGCAGGCAGCTGATGTTAATAACAGGGCTTTAGACCACTGTACTATCCAAGGCTCTCTCAGAGTAAAATGAATTGTCCCTCATTGCCATTATTTTGGAATTCATCTCCTTCCGTAAAAATGAATTTGTCCGTAAGATGAAAATAAACAAACACAAAGCAATATGAGATGTAATGCACTTCCCTATAAAATGGGGCATGAGCTTTGTTTTGGCTTCCTTTGTTTGCTTTGTTTGGCCTGGTGAGGGCCACAGAGGCCATTATCAGGGATGGTGTGAAGTTAACTAAGGAGATTGTGGCTGAATTTCATAAATGTATTTTTCTTTAAAAAGGACCTTAGTGAAGAAAAGAGATGAAATTTGTGCTTTAAGTCTGCAGAAGCTCAACTAGCCCGTTTATTCTTTCATCTCTCCAAAATGGGGGAAACTATTTAATATTGAGAGCCTGTTAAGGCTATAGGTTAAGAAATCTATGCTAATCAATGTCTAATACATAATGCAAATAATCCTGCATGGACTTCTTCATTTGGAGGAAATTTTGGTGTCCCTTTTTAAAAAAAAAATAGTGTTGTTAAATTTATGATATAGATTTCCTAAGACTACAGTTCAAGGACAACCTGCAGCAAAGATAAAAGAGGCAAAATCTGACTATAACTGCAGTTGATGTCCATATTATGTGCCTTGAATGTACAAAATCAATATTGGGTTCCCTTTGGTGAATTTTGGTTCCATCACCTGTTCACTTTTTGGATTCTACATTTCTTGCATCCTTTTATTAATTTAATATTTAATTAATGTTAAATGTTAAAAACATTTAAAATATTTGGATAAATAATAGAGTCACAAGAATAATTTCCTAGCAGGTATACCTCTCTGCAGTCACTTTAAATATAGTTGTGAGAATGTAGACAAATTTTACCACTGTAGCAAGATACAGTAATAAATGTTTGGATGATGCATAAAATATCACACCTTCTAATAGTAAATATTGGTGAACGTTGATATGAATAGTAAATATTGGTGAACGTTGAAAAGATGGGAGCCACAAAGTGGCCTTGAAGAACAGGGAGGTGTCAACATATGTTAGGGTTAGTTTCATTAAACTAATACTGTTTAAATAGGTTGAACCAACCTTGTAGAATTCTCAGTGAAATGTGAATGAGGGAAATTAAAGGCCAGACTTCTAGAGGCATCAAGCCAAGAAGAAGAGACTCTAGAAAATCTTCAGAAATACAAATAATAATAATAATAATAATCTCAAAATATCTCAGCAGGAATTTCTTTGATTCTCTAATGAATACTAAGATATACTCAATAGCAAGTATACTCAGTAGCAATGCAATGTTGAATTTAACTTTTAAGATAAAGATTGAATGGAATGAAATTGGGTTGGATTGAAAAGATTGTTGGCATTTTAGACCTGGCTCGTCCCACTTTAGATATATTGGACCATAAAATTATAGTTTTTACTCAACATGTTTATGCAGAAAACTATTCTTTAATTTGAAGATGGTGTGCTAAGTTTATATTCCAAAAGTAAGTATTACAGGGTAGGCCAAAAATCAAAGAAGGCTGGGTCAAAAATTAAGCTGATTTCTATATTGCAATTATATAAAATTGTATTGCCATTATATAAAATTGTATTAAACAGATATAGCTAACATGGGAAATAATCATTTCCCCTTTTGGCACATTTATATTTACAATTCAACTTTCAAAGTAGTTGGAGGGGGAGATTATGTTCAGATTATGCACCACTTATATAGGATGATAACATAATAATTAATAAAAATATTTCTTGTTTTTCCTGTTCTGTTTTCTCACCCCCTCCTAGACAACACTATGACCAGGCAATTTACATGACTTCCCTACTAAAGTTGAACTACCCTGTTTCCCCCAAAATAAGACATCCCCTGATAAAAAGCCCAATCGGGCTTTTGAGCTCATGGCAATAAGGCCAAGTGCTTATTTCAGGGTTCAAAAAATATAAGACAGGGTCTTATTTTGGGGAAAACACAGTAGAAAAAGAAAGATGTAAAGTTACAAGATGAGGCATCAGAGCTTTTCGTGCATTTAATCCTTGTTTTAATCTTGGAAGGACAACCTTTCCCTGTCCATAATGATTCTAAGACATGGGTTACTTTTGTACAGTTAAGAAAAGTCTTATATATCAGTGGATTGTGTCATTTCAGTGATTTGTTAAGTTTTCACATTTGATTTGGGCATTAGTTATTAGGATAATAATTTCTCTTCCCCTTGTGCATATGCTGAAAAGATTGGGAAGAAAGAAATTAGGCAGTTTTATATTCAGAAGGTATAAATTCATAGGGTTTGAAATGTTCCACATGAGCACATGTATATACACAATCATATTAATTAATATAATCATGACTGAAGTGTTAAAAAATGCAGCAAGCTAAGTTTTAGCTGCTTTCTACAAGTTAAAACAAAATGTTCTTTTTTAAGATGGCTATTTTTATTGGCAATGACCAAAGGACAAAAAGAGTAAAGCACTGCAAATTGAATAATAGATATTTTTTACTCAATGATGCTTTGCAGTTTTCTCTGAATTGGGTGAACTAGCTATTTAATGTCTTTGAACTGCTAAGACCGTTTCTCCGTTATGAGAAATGGCCAGGAAAATGGCCAAATCGTGCTGTTATGACTACTAAAAGGCTTCCATTACTTTATGAGGGAGTTCAGCCAGAAAAAGCTAAGTTATGCATCTCCCTGCCCCCCAAGAGTATGGAGGCTGGGAATATTTTTAAAAAGGATAACTGCAGCTGGAACATAATTTATACGGGAAGTCAAGACTTACAATCTGCAGTAATAAATTCTCTAATTGGTTCATTTAAAAATCACTATCAATTGAGAATCCTGGAATTTTTGACCGATTCTTCCAGGCAAAACAGTTTGAGGGGTAGGGTGAGAGATTTGCACTTGCAGCTATGTTTACCCATAGCTGCTTTTTCCTTTGAAGTTGGACATTGACAAGGTAGTATTTGCCAATGTTTGAATAAAGCCTCAGAGGACAGAAGGAACATCTTCCTGCAATTATCATGAGAATAAAAGAGGGAGGAGTAATAGCACATTTACTTGCAAGATTCTGTTTCTATAGCGGTTCTAAGGAAAGTAGCTTTAGGTCTGCACTCTGCACAGTGTCTGGTTCTTAGTCTAGTATGTTTTATAGGCCTGACAACATTAGAGGGAGGGGTAGTCTGAGTGAAGTTCCTGAATAAATTTCCATATTTTAAAAAGAGCCTCATAGGATGAGTTTCTGGGGGTCAGACTTTTGGCATAGGGAGAAAGTCAGTCACAGTGTACTCCATAATTTTTCTTACTGAAATGATTTCCTTAAAGTTGCTATTTATTCCTAGTGATGATTGTGATTGGGGTAAGATTGGATCTGAACTGGATGACAGGGATAGAATTTTTAGCACGGCTTTTCCTGAGACCCTACGTGTTCACAAATATATTAAAAGTGCAGAAACATTTAATAATGTGAACTAATTCAGACATACTAGTCCACTAGTATTTCAATCCATGTTGAAAGGGTAGTACAAAATCTGTTGGGGTGTGTGTGTGTGTGTGTGTGTGTGTGTGTGTACAGTACTGTCTGGCACCCTTTTAAGTATTCTGAGAAGACTTTGCATAGTTAAGGTTTTACTTGGTGATTTTGTAGGTGACATCTCTCCTAGAGCTGCTTCTAGCTATAGTCTGGCATTTCTGCTTCACCTGTGTTGCTCATTGGGCTGCAACACCGCTAGTCTTCCTGTTAGGCATATGACAGACTGCCTCAGGCAGCAGACTTAAGGTACTGTTAAACAGCAATCAATCATTATTTTATTATACAGTAAAACCTCTGAAAGTTGACCACCCAAGGGACTGAGCGAAAGTGGTCAACATACGGAGATGGTCAACATATGGAGCAACTGTGCTTATATGTACATAGCCTCATTTTATTGTACAGCTTTTATTAGAGAATGTCATACAAAAACAGAGTGAAAGCACAAGGAAATCATTCATATACCTCTATATCATACAAAATCAATACATTTACGTATGTATTGCTTTCTCATCATTTGATCATTCTTTCTGAAAAAAGAAAAAGTCAATTTTAGTCTTATTCTTTTTATGAAGGTAAGTGTGAGAAAGCACTCTGAATGCTGGCTATACCACTTAGCATACCTGGGCATTTTTCAATGGCTGATGACAATCTGCAATTTCTGTGTTCTCCTCACTTAATTCTTCTGCTTCATCAGTTGCTTCCAACACTTTTCCGCTGGGTTGTACCTCAGTCAATACTGATTGGAAAATTGCTTCTGGTCAGGGTTAGGGTTAGGGTTTTATTTCTGCAGATGGACCCTAGGTTTGTAATTTAGCAATGACCCAATGCAGAAACTGGGCTCAGTATTGCATTTTGAGTGTTTTAGTTATGCCTTGGTCAAGATGTTGAATTTTTGGTATAGTGTTTGGAGGCAAACATTTCTGTTTCATGTTTGTAAGATGATTCACTTGGGGATGGCTAGGACAATTCTCCACTATAAGGAGAATGGACCATTTCTTTTTCTTCATTTCTCGGTCAATACCTCTTATCCACTCCTCAAATAGGGCACCAGTCATCCATGCAGATTTGTTAGATTTCCAGGTGATGGGAAATTCTTTGGGCTGCAGGTTCTTGAATGAGTGTGGCTTTGCTGATTTACCAATCACCAAAGGTTTTAGCTTCCCTCCAGTTAAGCTAGCACCCAGCAGAACTGTGAAATGCTCTTTAGAAAGTTTTCCACTCTTATATTTGTCACCCCTCATAACGAGGCTCCTGTCAGGCATCACCTTGAAAAAGACTCCACACTCGTCAGTGTCATCATCTTTTCTGCCAAAGTCAAAAATATTGTATTCTTTGATATTCTTCTTGAAAGAAATTCATTGCTACCAATTCTGTATTTCACTTTTCTTGCCCTTGGTGCAGACTGGACTCAACTGATCAGTTATAGAAAGTAAATTAATGAAACAAACAAAATGTTGAAAAGTTATCATATTTATGTAGTTACTTACCAAGCACATCTAAATTATATTAAAATAACCAAAATATGTTTACAATCCCCAAGGCATGTCACAACTTTTGAGCACCCTTAATGTTTGGAAATTGAATGTTGAAAAATTTGACACGCCCTACACTGTGTCAAGGTCCAGTTGGTCAAGATATAACTTACAGAGGTGGTCAATATAGAGAGGTCAACTTAGGGAGGTGGTCAAAGTTGGAAGGTGGTCAATATTGAGGTATTTTTATATCAACATGGAGCATTGTTTACTCAGGCATCAATGTCTCTTTTGCTTAGGGGGCTGCAGCAGGAATTTGGAACTGTAACTAAAGGGGTAGGATATTTTGTTCCATCTACAACGATTTTTCCTGTGCCCCTTTTGTGTTCCAGAAATGGTGTTAGATGAACCATGTTTTTCTGTATTAAAAGATCTGGTTTCTAGCTTATACAGTTCTTTGTTTATTACAGAATTAGTATGCATTGAGTTAATATACCCAAAGGATTGAGGAAAATGCTTAAATTATGTTTTAAATTCTGCCAAGAAGAGCACACAACCATGTAATACATCGAACTAATGTAATCTAACAAATACATCAAATGCCAAACATTTGGGTTACATTTTGGTTATCTTTCCTTTCATGGGTATTAGATCACTGTCATATTGCATAAGACCAGGCACCCAGAGTTAAACAAGAAATTTTATTTTGGTGGGAGAAGGCATTCATTCATTCATTCAAATTCTCAAATAGATGTAATGTGTTTATAAGTGTGTGTGTGTGTGCGTGCGCACAGGCATGCAAGTGCATGTATATGTGTGCACACATGTTTACTGTTGGTCTGAATGAAATCACAGTTTCCTCTTTCACATGGAAGTTGGTGTTTAATAGATTTTTTTTCTCTTTTCCTTTCCCTGCTGTGCTGTCTCCTAGCTTACGACTTTGAAGTGTCTTTCATGTTTATCCACTATGTATTGCATATTATGAATTACCCTTATATTGCTTCTTTTTTCTTAATAAATAACAAGTCAAAATGTTTTGATTTTGTAGTAGTAGAATATATTATTAGACTATATTTCCTTGCATATTTTGGACAATGGCTCTTGCACCTGCTCTTTCAGGCTGGCTAAAAAGCCCCTGAATTTTAAAATGCCAACACTCAGATAGGATGGACCAATCTATGGAATTTAATTAAGGGCTGTATTTTCAAGGAAAAATTGTTCTGTGGCAAAACAATTTTTGTATTTTTGGTTCAATGGCTCCTGTGTTTCCCACATTAGTTTTTCCAGGGATTACAATCTGCAAGCTTTGTGAACAACTTTTTAGAAGTGCAAATGATATTTCTGGAACCTTTAAAATTATGATACAAAACATGAAGATTGTTATTAGTCTATTTGACAACCTTGTGACCCATTGGGTCATCCTTTGAGAAAACAGTACAGTCTGATGTGACCAGAATTAATATTAAATTTTCGGTTGACCATTTTAAAAAAATCCAATGCTGGATGGTACCATAATCATAAATAGAGAAATAATTCTAGTGGCAAATGAACTTCAATAATAACTCTAAATTTACTTATCTAAACAGGCCACAGTAGGGCAAAAACAAACAAACAAAAAAACAGAGGCAGCAGGAAAAAATTTCTAACTTCCTCCTGGCTTCCCCACTGATTTTGCTTGTGGGAAGCTGGCATGGAGCGTTGGAAATCACACTCACATGACTGCAGGCATTCTAAAATGGGCATGACTTTGCAAATCAAGGACATTTCAATTTCACAGAGAGTAATGTGTTTTGGAATCTCTTCAAGTTAGATTCAAGCTTGATTCAAATTTTGGTATAATGCAATGTTTGGGCTAACTTTTGAGGGTACAAACAGGCAAACAAATAAACACTGTAGTGTTATATAGATTAATGCAGGTTGTATTCACATCAATAATACTTTGTTACAGATCAGTAGCATTATCTTACATACTGTGTGTGTGTGTATACATTATTGTTTGTTTCCCTCTCTAATACATATTCATAACATATCTATGCCTGCTCATTGAGACTGCTTGCCTCTGAAGAGGTGATCTTTGATCCACTAAATTCATATCCTAACAAATGTGTATCTTCCTTCATCTTTTAAAAGGTCTCAGATGTTTGTTTGTTTTTTTACTTAGACTTATATACCGCTTCACAGTGCTTTTACAGCCCTCTCTAAGCGGTTTACAGAGTCAGCATATTGCCCCCAACAATCTGGGTCCTCATTTTACCCACCTCGGAAGGATGGAAGGCTGAGTCAAACTTGAGCTGGTGAGATTCGATCTGCTGAACTGCAGCTAGCAGTCAGCTGAAGTAGTCTGCAGTACCGCACTCTAACCACTGCACCACCTGGGCTCTTTTGCAACTCAAAGTAGTACATTTTCCCTCCTGGTAGTAGGAATATGTCCAAGGTGTTTTTAAAAAATTCCTTCCTTTTGTACCCACATTTCCTTCAAACAAAAAAATACTTTTTGCACTGATTTTGCACTGGCTAACCATTTAAAATGATGCTACCAGAGCCTTCTGTGCTTCTCTTCTGGGAAGGTGGACAAGACAAAAGTAATTCTTCTGCCTGTAATTCCACTAATTACTGCCATTCAGTTTTCAGTCTGTCCTATGATTAACAGCCTCTTAACTCGGATTTCATGGCCGAAGCATCTAATGTTTGCATATCTTGCATTTCTTGCTGATGAGACATTCCAAAATATATGTAACAGGTAATTATGCTAGAGATTTATAATGCTAATGGATTTTACTGAATATACATCAATAATGAACATAATTTTGCTACTGCAGTATATGTGAAGGTCCTTATTAGTACTTTCCTCTAAAGTTATATTCCATTGGCCCCATTGGGTCAGGCTTCAGAATTCCAATCTCAAAACAATGCTGAAAGTATTCATTTAGAAGTTCCAAAATATCCAATTGGGCAAGGACTGCATTCTAAACATTTATTTTCCCCTTTAACCCTTCAAAGAATAAGGATTACGGACTAAAAATTATCTTTTTCAGGGTATATATTAATGGCATAATTATATTGAGAATCTTTTAAATATTATTACCTGATTCTCATTGAGGCTCTCGTTTTACAAATACTTGAATGAAGCAGGTCTGTATTCAAATTATACTTAGCAGTGAACACTGGACATTTCTATTTGTATTAAACATGTGGTTATTTTCATTCCAAGGCCTACCCAGTCAAAATATGACTGTGTTCAGCCTTATATTAATAGCTGGTGAAAGATTAGATAGATCCTTACTGAGACACATAGAAACATCAGCAATATTAATCTACTCTAAAACCTCAAAAGAATAATTGTTTCCCTGCACTGATCTAATATGCGAAGAAACCATTGTATTACTTGATTTAAATTAAAGAACAATTATTAAAATGTTTCACAATAAAATATTTTTTGTATAAAATCATTCTTACTGAATGAATTGAATTATGAATATATGAAGAATCCTGCTGAATCAGACCAATGCTTTACCTCGTCCAGCATCTGTTTCCCATTGTGGCCAACCAAATGCATCCAGGAAGCTCTCAGGCAGGACACCAGGGCGATAGCTGTCTTCCGCTACTGTTCCCCAGTGGCAGGTATTCAGAGCCACACTGCCTCTGTTGCTGGGAATAGCACAGAGCCGTTGTGACTAGTAACCACTGAGTGACCCTGATTAGGTCAGTCAGATCTTTTCCATTTTGAGGGACATTCAGCATTCCCAGTTGTTTGAACTAGCTTCTCAATGATAATTCTTCAGTCCTTAATTTTGAAAGCTAGACTCTAAATGAAAGGTGGCAGTAAATAAATTGGGATCACCTTGCTGAGCTCCAGGTTATTTGCAATATGTGGGGAAATGCTTCCAGCTCCAGCTTCCAATTAATCAGAAAGTAAGCAAACAATAAGCTTTCTTTCCTTAAATTGAGAAAAATTGCCAGTTGTACATTCATCTCTCTGTGTGAATATGTATGTTTATGTGTGTGTACACAAATATAGAGGCAGGAAGTTGCCAGATTAAAACACTTATTGTTTATAGATCTGGCAAAATTGACATTTGCCCAGAACTGGCAATAAATACTTGAGGCTCCCTTGTAGTGCTATTGTGCAACTTTCAAGAATTTAAATGCTTTGCGCAATATTGTTTCAACAGACACTTGGAAATCTAAATCTAAATCTAAAATGTGGGTCTGGGTGATTTGGTTAGATCAAAAAATAGAATGGGTTCTTAAGACTTGGATGGCCCTACGGAACTGCTTTTGAATTGTAATTTTTAGAGATCACATGCTTTTCTCTTCTTTTTTACACTGGTGTTGGGCTTCCATTGTTCTCTCTCTGGTCAGGGCACAGAAGGCACCCTGCCTAGCAGTAGACAGATCTCTGTTGCAGAAATAGCACACCTGCTGTTGTGTTAAGTGCCATGTGTTCCGTGAACTCTGCTTCCCTAACTTTGCCCAGTATGAATGGGAATGCTTTTGGAAAAGGGATAGAGATTGGGGGCCTCAAGTTTTTAAAATTGCTAATAGCTGGAAAAATTACACGTTAAGAGTAGCACAAGCTTGTTTGCAATCTTCAGGACTAAAAAGGTCTTCAAAGAGGAAATCGTATCTGATCACCAGAGCCTGATGCTGTAATTTAATAGGGAAGTTTTGCGTCTCCTAGTGGGTTGGTGTGACTTCCCTATGTATTGATTTTTCCACCCCCTGCAAGTCCATTGCAAAAATGCACTAGGATATTGAAAGCAGAAACGTCTGGTGTATGGTTTGGATGAAAGAGAAGAGGGGTGGGGTGGGAGAAATGTGGGGAACTTGCCCACGTCAATTTTTTGCTGGAAAAGTCACGTCAAGCCTATAAACACTGCAAGATGCGAACCAGCCAAATGCAAAATCAGAAGAATACCCTGCTGTGTTTTCCCTGGTCTATCCATCTGGGCGAGGAGGAGGAGGAGGAGGAGGAGGAGGAGGAGGAGGAGAGGGGGCAGAACAGGCAAGAACAGCAAAATCCATCTAAAAAGGATGCAGAAGCTCTCCAAACAGTCAAATGTCTCTGAGTTAAAACAGGAGGTCTTATGGCTATGAAAAATAACATTATGTTAAAGGAAAAATTTTCCCTTTTTGTCACATTATCTTTTGGCCATTTAGAAAGCTTGATAGGTTCCTTAGACGTTTTTCCTCATAATCTTAGAGGTTCAGATTTTCCACACTTAAACATATGAAGCTGCCTTGATTAGCTACCTACTCAGAAATACAAATGAAAGTTCAAGGACAAATTTCTCCGACAACCAGGTGTTAAGAACAAAACAAAAGAGAAAGTTCTTGTCTTTCTCCTGCCCAGCTTGAGTGCTTCCCATATGTGGGTCATTCTTGGAAATCGGATGCTTGATCTGGTCCCCACATTCAGTTGATCAGGTAATCAAGCAGCGGGTGGGGACCAGATTGCCTGGTTTCCTTTCTTTAATTGCAGCAGGAAAGCAGTGATCTGTTTCCTGCCTGACAAAATGATTGTGCTGATAATTGGCAGTGGGAAAAGAGGGTGGAGCTTTCTGTGGCAGAATAGTTGGCAGTGGGAAAAGAGAGTGGTTGCTTTTTTCTTATAGAGAATTGCAAGGAAGGTCAAGGCCACAAACTGTCCACCCATGATCTAGTTAAAGTGACAGTGATTCTCTCCTCCTATGTTGTTGTACCCTTTTAAAACACAAAGATGTTGAGCCTCCCAAGTAATGTGATAGAATATATTCTGTATTTTATTCATTGGTCTGTGAAGACCAATCTACAAGACCATCTACAAGAAACCTTTGAGGAAATTATTCAGAGGCTCTTCTTGAGTGTTATTTCTACTTTTTGTTTTCATTTTTTTAAAAAAAATTGATTTATATGCCGCCCTTCTCCGGAGACTCAGGGCGGCTTACAATGCGCTAAGCAATAGCCTTCATACTTTTATATATTTACAAAGTCAGCTTATTGCCCCCACAAACTGGGTCCTCAATTTACCTACCTTAGAAAGGATGGAAGGCTGAGTCAACCTTGAGCCTTGGTGAGATTCGAACCTGCAATAATTGCAGGCAGCTGATGTTAATAACAGAGCTTTAGACCACTGTACTATCCAAGGCTGGGATTTACTAATCCCAGCGAATCAGTAACCAATATTTGGAGATAATCTTAGAATAGATTTAGCTAAACAAGCAGAAATGTAATTTAGACAAGACATAGTTTCTCTAGTTCAAAAAAGATGAATGGAGATTTTGACCTAATGAAGCAGTGGTGGGTTTCAAATTTTTTTACTACCAGTTCTGTGGGCATGGCTTGGTGGACATGGCAGGGGAAGGATACTGTAAAATCTCCATTCCCTCCCCAATCCAGGGGAAGGTTACTGCAAAATCCCCATTTCCTCCCAATCAGCTGGGACTTGGGAGGCAGAGAATAGATGGGGGTGGGGCCAGTCAGAACTTTTACTAACGGTTCTCTGAATGACTCAAAATTTCTGCTACCGGTTCTGCAGAACTGGTCAGAACCTGCTGAAACCCACCTCTGTAATGAAGGATCAAATGTGCAGCTTGGAATGTCTTTTTGGCTTTGGAAGAAGAGGTACCTGAGTATGCAAACCACTCCACTGGTGTTAAAGAAGAGCTTATAAAGCTACTAAATCAAAAATGTTTGCCTATGGAGCTACAGTAGTGCTTGAGAATGTGTGTGTACATACATATATAAGTATAATATGTGGGATGTGTGAATTAAATGTACAAATTTTTTTCTGCAGTGATGGATGTACATGGAATTGGAAAAGGTTTGTTATCAAAATTCGTTTTGTTGCAGCATGGGAAGCTTAATCACTGCAATAGTAGTAAATGGGCACAGTGAAAACCAGTTAAGGAAACTTTGAATCCTCCGGATCCCAAACCCTTCCATTCACCCAACATACTCCCAAACTGATCCAAACATAACATAACACAAACAAAATCTATCAATAATCTAGCCAGACAAATTCTTCTGTTTGTTTTTCCTAGCAGCTATGAATTCATTCCGATGAAAGTAGAAAATTTGGAAGAAATTCTTGTAGGCAATACAGAACATTATAGCACTTATTTAATTATGGAATGGCAGAGATATATGTAAGAATATCTCTTCCATTGAATAAACATCTCCAGTATTTTGTATTTTCCCTCACTTTCCATTTTTCAATCAAGTCCCAAGGAAGAGACATCATGGTGGAACTTCTCCTATAGGGCTTTTTTTTTTTTCCGGAATGGTTTTATTGCCGTTTTTAAAAGACTGTCCCACTGATGAAAAATCATTTCTCCTTCGTCTCAGAAGTTCAGAGAAATTATCAACCTAATTACTCCACAAATTTGGCACAGAATCCCACCACTCCTATTATGCCCAGCAGTTCATCAGCCTTTGTTAGCTCTGATTTATAGCAGCCAATGGGAAGGAAATAATAAAAATCGAAAGAAAACAGAAATAACAAGCCATTTCATTGCCATCACCTTCTGTTCTGGCCATACTATATGTACCTCCAAGGCTTTAGGAACTGCCAATGACTCAAACAAGATTTTTCATATTAACATCTCAGGATGTAGGTGGAGAATCAAAGTAGCATACAGATCACTTTATATGAAGATTGAAAGAGACTGGTAGGGCTGGATTTTGCAAAGTTTGAAGCAGCCTCCAACCATTGTGAAGGTAAAGAAAAAGATCTTGTTGTGGTTATAGCTCCCCAGTCATCCCAAGACTTCAGGGGCTTTATTAGACTCAGGTGAAACTTCATTTTGAACAGTAGGTCTGTGTAATTTATTCAGGTACATATTTGGGTGAGTTTGCATGTTATTTTGACATTGGTAGGTTTTCTTTAGAGTACTTCCTGTACTTGTCAAGTAATTATTGTTGTTTTAAGTGGAAACTACGTTGAATATTTAATCATGACCTGATGGAGGATCAATCTGAGAAGAGAGTTGGCCAATTGATAGTAGAGCTCAGAAACTTTTAAAAATACTTGCTGGGTTAGGGTTAGGCCCCTCTTGCTGGGGCAGAGGATAAGTGGGTTTTGCAATTAGCTGCTTTCTATAAAAAAACCATCCATCTTTATTTACTTACCCACATACCACCAGAGATTAAATAGTTTGGCTGCATAGCAAAGTCAATTCCTTGAATAATCTTCATATGTTCACAGACACATAAACACACATTATATCACTGAAAATAAACAAAAATATTATGGTTCATTTAAATCCACATTTGGCAGCCACCTTTTATTGCACTTCTGTGTGCATATTGTATGCAATCAGATCAGCTATACAGATCATACTGTGTAGACAGATGGAAAATTCTGTATGGAATATCTCATTCAACTGAGGATCCAAAATTATTTTTATAATGTGTGCTGCATATTTTCTAACATACTTATCTATAACATGTTACTGATTTTTTATGAATATCATCTAATGAAGCTATTTCAGTTGAGGAAAGCTAGAGTATCTGTGTGTGCGTGTGCGTATGTATGAGCCCCCATCTTTTCTTCTTAACCGCTCTTGACTGGAAGAAAGAAAAGTCTCCGGTGGGATTTGATTGATATAGTTTTGGCAGCTGTAAATTGCTGACAGCATGCTGCAAAATCTCTCCTATGAGATATTTTCAGTTCCATTGAAATCTCACAGTAAAAAAAATGAAGCAGTGCAGGCCAGGGGAACTGAGCAGATGTGTCTTTCAGCTGGCTTGTACCTGCATTTTTTGTGGCAGAAAATACAAAGAATGAGTGACAAACATGTAGAAAACTGAGCTCTTAAGACTGTTCTAGGGATGAAGTCAGGGAGGGAGCACATTTGGAATCAAGAGTATTAATAAATAAGAATAAAAGCAGATTAAATATTACAAAAAAATATAACAGCAATTGTCCAGAAGTATGATCAGCCTCTTGATACTATCCTAGGGACATGTTTTTTAAAGATAAAAAGTATAAATAGTAAACATAATACTAGCGCCTACTTTACAGATACTATATCTGTTTCAGTGAAATTGTTTCACTGAGGACTGTGCAATGGCATTTTTAAAGCATTACTTTGTGAAGCATTCGAGAAATAATGAGTTTTTAAACATTTTGGAGGCATGCCAGACATTTCCCACAGCATGAAATGTATTTGTATGTTTACCTGAGAAATATTGTAGCTCAGTCCTGAACACAGACAGTATATTTGTTTATTTATAATAAACTCTCAGGGAGTTTATAGAGTAATACAGGTAGTCCTCAATTTATGATCACAATTGGGACTGGAGCCTCTGTCACTAAGCAAGGTGGTTGTTAAGTGAGTCACACTTGATTTTCTGATCTTTTTGCCATAGTCATTAAGTGAATCACTATGGTCATTAAATGAAACATGTGGTTGTTAAGCACATCTGGTTTTTCCCATTGACTTTGCGGGTCAGAAGCCATCTGGGAAGGTCACATATGGTGCTCACATGATTCCAGGACACAGCAATTGTCGTAAATACACCCTGATTGCCAAGCACCTGGATTTTGATTGTGACTGCAGGGATGCTGCAATGGTCGTTAACTGCAAACACCAGTCATAAGTCACTTTTTCAGCAGCTTTGTTTTAACTTCAAACAGTTGCTAAATGAATGGGCATAAGTTGAGGGCTATATGTATGAGATAGCTATTTAATTTGTAAATTTTCCTAGTAAACAGAGAACAGAGGGAGAAGAGCACCCATTTCTATTATAGGAAGACCAGTTTTCCTCACAAATAACAACTTGTGACTTGAAATCCATTTTATAGTCTATATTGAGTCAATTAGAATAGAAAGAGCTGCTGAAAATAAAGGTACCGACAAGAGCTACAAGTAGACGCAGACACTGGTTGTTATAAAGCAGTGTTTTTCAAACTTGACAACTATGATGTGTGGACTTCAAATCCCAGAATTCCTAACCAGCACGCTTTTGTAATGCCTAAACAAAACTCACTGCCCCCCCGTTTCCTGTCTGCTTCCTTCATCTCCATCTAATCTTGTTTCTCCACTTCTCTTTTCTTTTCTTTTTCCATACAGCTATCATTTCTTCTTAACTCTTCTTTCTTTCTTTTTTCTTTCTTTCTTTCTTTCTTTCTTTCTTTCTTTCTTTCTTTCTTTCTTTCTTTTTTCTTTCTTTCTTTCTTTTTTCTTTCTTTCTTTCTAGAAGAGTGTGGATATTTGTCTATTGTGAGGGAACAGCTAGTTATGAATATTAATTTTGTAAACAGGAGCTGATTTAAGAGAGGCTTACTTTCAACCAATACTTATCAATTCAATTATTATGGTTTGTTGCACAGTTAGCCAGATGTTTTGAGTGGATTTGACATTTTTATCTACCTATGGAGTCCTTCTCAAAGACTTGGAACATGCAGATGTTATCACTGCAGGTTGTAAGATATTCCAAGTAAGGCTGTCTTTTGCATGTCTTTGACTAATAGTGATTTTGTCAATGTTGATGGAGTTCAAGAGCTACTCCAAATACTTGGGGATTGTACTGAATGAGTTTATCACTATTGATGATTGATTGATTGATTGATTACCACAGAGGTTTTACTTCTATTTGCAAGTTTTTTGTATTTTGTGATATTCTTCTTTCTTTTCTACTCTACTGCCTTCAGGTACAGCCAGGTCCACTGTCTAGACTTTTTTGTCTTTCTCATTGATAGTTATTAAGTCTGAGGTGATATTTGACAGGTGCCTATCTGTTTCTATACTAAAGCCCTGGAGCAGTTTAGCCTCTTCATTTACCCATTACTTTCTCTATTTTGTGGTCCCACCAGTTCTTGCTTGCAGGGAAGTGATATTCTTATAAATATTCCAATGCACCATTGTTGCTACTTTGTCATGCTGTTGTTTACAGTCATTCCATATGATCTTGCATCACCTAACCCGGTGGTCTACTTTTTCTTCAGCTTCTTTGCAAAGGTAGCACTTGCTGTCTGTTGCTATCTTCTCAATTTTGGCTTTGTATGCATTTCTTCTTAAGACCTGTCTTGAGCAGCCAAAATGAGCCCCTCCATCTCTTTCTTCAACTTTCCTGCTCTTAGCCATTGCCAGGTCCTATTGTTATCTGCTTTACCTACTAACTTTTTAATGTACTGCCATGTAATAATTTGCCATGTCTCTTTTCTAACCTTCATTTGGTCTTTCTTGTAGGCCAGATTTCTTTGGAATTAGTTGTCTTTCATAGTGTAATAGTTTCAATTCATCATCTTCACTGTCCTTCAGATATTCCTCGGGTGTTTTTTTTTTCTTCAGCTGTCTAATATACTTACAACAGTCCATGCCCATCTATGTTCTTTGGTAAGTAGAATCTGTCCACATCACTGCATGGATGAAGGGTGATTCATTGTCATTATGTTTCTCATTTTCTTATCAAGGGGTTTTAGTTCTGCTTGTGTTCAGTCACTATTAGGACATCTGTTGGAACCCTGACATTCCAACTGTATATATAATGCCTGTCTACTAATTTCTTTGATGGTATTTTTCCCATTAAATTCCATTAAATTTGAACTTTAAATCTTCTTCATTCTCATAATGTTTTCATGGCTAAGCTTCTTATTGACTTCAGTGTGTTTGATGTTATCAGGTGGAAGGAAACCCAGGTATTTTTAGTGATTGTGTTCATCTTGATTCCTTCAGTTTTCACTATTTTCCCCCTGTTGATGACAAGGGTATTACATTTCTCCAGTCCAAACTCCATTGCAATATCTTGGCTGTATCTATGAACAATTTTGAGAAGCAATTCTATTTTAATATATTATTATTGTTATTTTTTCTGTGCCTTGTCTATAGCAATAGCAATAGCAGTAGCACTTAGACTTATACACTACCCCATAGTGCTTTGATGGCTTTCTGAGCAGTTTACAAATGCCAGCATATTGCCCCCAACAATCTGAGTCCCCATTTTACTGACTTCGGAAAGATGGAAGGCTGAGTCAACCTTGAGCCAGTCAGGATCAAACTCCAGGCTGTTGGCAAAGTTAGCCTGCCATTTTGCATTCTAATCACTGCACCACTACAGTTCTTTTACTTCTGCACTTAAATACATATACCTGCAAATGTGTTGCTTGGAAATATATCTTGAATATGGTGGGGAAGTGAATGATGGTCTTATTTCAATGAGTCTGAACTAAGTTTTAGCTGAATTTGGCAACCTTATGTTGATGAGATGGGGATGTTGCCCTTTTTACAGGATTCATTTCTTTTCTCCTGTGTATTTTCCTGGGCATGGGGGTTGGTGGTGGCTGCTGGTGTATTTCCAGGTGTAATTCAAGGTGCTGGTTATCACTTTTAAATCCCTACATGGCCCAGGGCTGAGTTACCTGAGGTACCATCTTTTTCTAAGAATTTTTACCTGTCCAATCCCATCCAACAGGTTGGGCATGCTACAGATCCTGTCAATCAGAGACTGCCGGCTAGTGGGAACTAGAAGATGGGCTTTCTCTGCTGTAGCCCCTGCCTTGTGGAATGTTCTCTCTGAGATTGGAATGGCCCCAATCTTGTTGACTTTTCTCAAAGGTTTAAAAACTTGGCTTTTAAATATATTCATTTAAAATATTCTGTCTCTGTACTGCCTCCTTCGGTGTTTCTGAAGAGAAATTTCAGATTATTTTTACTGTTTCCTCTCCTTTCTTCTCCTCTTACCCTTATGCCCAACTGGTGTCTGATGCTCAGTTTTTACTTAAATCAGCAATGGACAATCATTCTCAATCAAGGGCCACACTTCTCTGAATTGCTCCCAGGTTCTCCAACCCCAAACTGGACAGAATCAAGATAAAAACTCAATTCAATTCAATTCAATTCAATTCAATTTAATTTAATTGTAGTTAAACGTACCTTAATTAAATGAAATTACAATTAATTCTGCTCAGCCAAATTCTTCTCATGGAGAGCAATATATGTATTTTAAAAAGCAAGCAAATAACAATAAAGCTCCAAATACCCAAAGGAAAATATGAAGAATGAACAGCAGTAACTGTAAATGGAATACAAAGCAAACTCTGCTACATAAACTATGAAAGTAAGAACTGCCTGGTTTTTGTGTTTGTTATTTTGTTTAAATCTTTGTGGCTCAAATGAATAGTTGGAGATATTATGGAACATCTGGGTGACATCAATTCTGTTTATTCAAGGGGCCACAGAGAATGGTCCCTTGTTGAGGATGCCAAAGTCCCTGAAGGAGGGAGCAGCCATATAATTTGAGATATGGAGGAGATACTGTATAGGAGGAGCGAGACACTTTGAGAATCTGTTTGAGGGGAGAAATGGGAATGAATGAATGAGAGTGGATTCTTCCTTTAATATTGACCATCCAGACCCATAAAGGTTTTTAAATGAGGAATTGGCACCTTAAAATGAGCCTAGGAAAAAAGTGGTTAACAGGTAGAGCTTCTGCAATGTGCTTCTTGCACCTGGATTTTCAGTCTTTGTTTCTGTACTTAAATTCACTTTTATTGTCCACTATGGAAGTAATAAATAATAAAATGAATGTGATTTAACTCTTGAAAAAAGGCCCTTTGTCTCTGTTTCTAGATGCCTGGATTTTGACTAGGTCTCCAACCACCATAATGGTGGGGACAAAAAAAAAATTCTTCAAGGGTTATATCTGCTCCATATAGGTTTCATCCAAGCAAACACAACAGAAGTGGGTTGTTCGATTGTCAGAAAGAGCCCTACTTCTGAAAAGGCATGCCCTGTGTAGGATTGTGCTGTAAGGTGATTCCAGCTATAAAAGAGAAATGCCAAATCCAAAATCCCAGTCTCCCAGCTGGTTAGCTCATAGGCAGATCCAGATTGCCCCAGCATGAACCACCCACCCCTGGAGGGCCAAGACAGGTTGTTCTCAAACCATCCCCCAGCTTGCAGGACATGTACGGTAGCTTCTGCTCGTATTTTCCTGGACTGCTTCAGAATGGGTGTTTTCCAGTGGTGGGATTCAAGTAATTTAACAACTGGTTCTCTGCCTTAATGATTTCTTTCAACAACCAGTTTGCCAAACTGCTCAGAAAGTTAACAACCGGTTCTCCTGAAGTGGTGCGAACCGGCTGAATCCCACCACTGGTGTTTTCCACGTATGGATGGAAAAAGGGTTGCTGACTGGTTCATCGGCTCCGTTCTCTGTGTTGTAGGTAAATGCCTTTGAAGGGGATGAATCCATATAATGTGCAGTGTGAATAGAGCCTTTTATTCACTTTGGTAGTTACTCATCGTCAAAATGAACTTTTGATTTTGTTTATTTACATATCAATTTCAGGGTGTGTGTGTGTCGGAAACGATGCACTGCAGTTTATAAAGTTAAAGCGCTGCTCTACACTCATGCATTCACCACCAGCATCTTTAAATAAAAGTCCATGACTTGTGCTTTCCCAGGGTGCTTCTTAATCTCTGCTACATTTGCTGCTATAGCAGTAGACCTGTAGTGTAACATGAAATGGGTTGAAAACATCTCCTCCCTTTTTAATTATTTTTCTGTCTACTTTTTGCTTGTTATTTTATAACCAGTTCATTAGTAGACCATTGAAATGTTGAAACCTTCCTTCCTCCCCCCCCCCCCAATGCCCCTTGCCCATTTCTCTCTGAGCCGCGGATAAATTCAAGGATAACCCTTTTTGCAATTTGGGCTATTTGGGAACTGGAGCAAGATTGATAAATGTGAAAATACTCCCTTGCGAACTGGTAAAGAAGAATGACAGCAAACAAGTGGAGAGTTTAGGGAAGGAAAAACAGTAAGGAACAAAAGTAGTTTCTATCCGGCTTCAAACCAGAGACACTTCGCATGTCAGGGCAGTATAATAGTTGCTTTGCTACAGGGTGAACTGCTAATGTTGGTTATTTCTGGAATGGGTTTTTGAATGTTCTGTGCACTGTCCTGCTTGAAGGCTATGGCCTGCATGACCCTCCCACGGCAAGGAAAGCAATTGGTGCTTTACCTCCCGGAGGGGATAAAGAAACAGGAGAATCCACCAATTAAGAGCTGTGTTAATCACTATTCAGCAACAGAGCAACTGGCCATCACCATGTCCAAAGTGGAGGAAGGGATTGACATCTGGGAAGAAATTGCTTAAGCTGGCTTCATTTCCAGCTGGTTTATTTATGGGAGGTAAACAGCTGAAGGATGCCATGTGGAAGAGCCTTAAACTCCATCTAGATTAATGCTGCCTTATCTTTCTGAACTGCAACTAGATAACAGATGTGAAACATTTCGAGCACACTGAATAAAGGCCAAGCATTATTGTTTGGAAATAAGATTTGCTGAAATCCTTACATTAAATATTTTTAAGAGGAACGTGCTGGACAGCTTACATTTCCTTTACATGTGACTCTGGCACAATTCATATGAATGCCATGAATTGCAATTCAGTATCTTCTCCAAGCCAATTATATTGTTGCCAGCAATGCTTGCTGAGTTGATTTCTTCAATATTCCACCTTTTCCAACATTTGTTACTAAAACCCAAGCTACAGTGTTGGACATTCTGTAATTAGATCTCAGAGAATTATCTTGTGTCACATCAGCTCATATCACTAGAAAAAGTGGGGGGACTTGAATACTGCACAGACATTGTCTCTTATATCTCTACAATTAAAGAGGCTCAGAGCTTAATGTTTTTCCCCAAATTAAAATAAAATATATATACAGAAAGGCCCCCAGAATATCCTTGAGTGAAGAGAGCATGTTTTACTGATTGGTGACCATAAATAAATAAATAACATTTATTCTGTAAGATAACTAACACTCAGTGATACCCTAATTCCAACAGGACCATATAGCAGTTACATCAGGACAGCATTAAAATGAGAAGGAGATGATAATAATATCTCCTGCATCCCAATCAACTGAACCTCCAATGGGAAGACCTGCAAGGCAAGTCTTCCCTTGGGTCCTCTCAACTAATGAGTTCAGAGTAAAAAAGTTCAAGCCTGAGAAATGTCTTTAATTCAGCTCCAGCTTTTTTGGCTTTCTCTCATTTTGGTCCAGATGTTTATATCTGAAGACCCTGTAAAAGTCTAGGTGTTCTTTGAAATAACAATTACTTTGGCAGTAATTTTTTCCATATGCTTGCTTTCTTCAACTCTACAGGGATTCTACATCCATAACCCAACATCATTATTTTCTCAGGGAAAATAATTGCTCAAGAACTATAACATAGGAACAAATAACATATATCTGTTTGAAACCAAAACAAAAGGACAGCTTTTATTATTTTTGAGGACAAAGAAATTAGAAATCTGGAAAAAAAATCCCTTATTCAAAACACATAAACAGCACATGTGGTAAAACATACAATTAAATACATTATTTCTCCAGTGTTGAATGATTCCCCCCCCACGTCCCCCATTTCTCTCAGCCTACAACTGCAGGCTGCATTTTCCTGTGTCCAGATTAATTTGTTACTATTTATATTTTTAACCGTGGGCAGTTTTATTCAACAGCTTTAAAATTTAATTAAAGTACCAGATGTCGTGTTGGAAACTGAAAACCAGAAGCTGGATTGTAACTTACAACACAACATCAACAACACTCTTCTAATGAAAAAGATGTCATTCCTCTGATTCCCTGGATCCCTTTAAATGGCTTCATTTTATTTCTTCCTACTTTGAGGAATTTTAGACATTTCAAGTTGGTTTGACTCTCCTTTCTGCTTCTGCTTCTTTTAGATTCAGAGCAGAGCACAGGATCCGAAACTGAAGTGCTGGCAGAGCGGACATCCTGCTCGTTCGGTTCCCCACCGGACCTCACATCAAGCAACTCACTCTCTCAGTCTCTGCCTGCCTCATCCATGGAGGAGATCCAAGTGGAATTGCAATGTGCTGATCTCTGGAAGCGATTCCATGATATTGGCACCGAAATGATCATCACCAAAGCAGGCAGGTAAGGCATCCTATCTGCTTTTTATTGATAGCTGTCTTAGAAAATCTGCAGTTTTTGTAGGGTCTTGAGTTACCACTACTTTCCTAGAATTAAAGTGCTCTTCTTTATTATAATTTAGCCCCGTATCTTTCCCTGCTAGTGGTGAAGAGACTATATTGTCCAGCAGTTTCAAAGCAGATAAAGATAGGAAGGTTAACTTCTCTGTGTGCTGTAAACTTTCTATAATTCATTTCTTAATTCTAGTTGCAACAATATGAAAATAATTATCAGGTTCAGGTCACATCCACTGTGATTGAGAAACAGATAGACATACACATACATGCACGCACGCACGCACGCACGCACACACATACATACACACACAATTGTCATTATTTCAAATTTTAATGGGAACATGACTGCCTCTGAAGGCCACCTACTGGGAAACTAGTGAGCTTCCTTGTGCAGTTGTTGGTCACTGTGAGAATAGACTACTGGATAAGATGCGCTATGGATCTGACCAGGCAGGGTACTGCTTATGTTTTTATGTCCTTACCTAACTTGCATCATTCTATCATAACTAGCTGCATGAATTTCCATGCCTTTCCTGCTAGGAACACAACTTTTTGACACAATAAATGACATAGCCATAATATCCTTTATAAAGTTGCCTCAGCTTTAAAAGTGGTCTTCCGGGTGCGCTTCAAGGTCCTGGTTACCACCTTTAGAGCGCTCCATGGCTTAGGACCTGGTTATTTACGGGACCGCCTACTACCACAAACAGCCTCCCACCGGCCGGTACGCTCTCATAGAGAGGGACTCCTCCGGATGCCGTCAGCCAAACAATGTTGACTGGTGGCCCCCAGGAGGAGGGCCTTCTCTGTGGGGGCACCTACTCTCTGGAACGAGCTCCCCCTGGAGATATGGAGGATCCTGGATCTGCGTACTTTCCGCCGTGCTGTTAAGACCCTCTTATTCCAGCAAGCCGGCCTAACCTAATTTTCTCCCCTTTCTTTTAAATATCTTTTAAATTTTGTAAAGTGAAATTTTAATTTGTTTTAAATTATTGGGATTTTTAACTGTCGCAGGCTAAATTGTTTAATTTGGTTTTAATTATGTTCTAACTTTTGTATTGATGTATTTTATCTTGTGCCTGTTCACCGCCCTGAGTCCTTTGGGAGTAGGGCAGTATATAAATCTAATTAATAATAATAATAAAAATAATAATAAAAGGATAGTATTTTTTTGTGTGTGGCAGTAAATTCTCTTTTATTATACTTGAGAGGGGCATAGTTTACTCTACATCCCAGATTTGAATTCCTTAAGGCAGAACTAGACATCACTTAAGCTATACAGTAATCCTATATTTTCTTGCATATGGAGAAAAAGAAAGTGCCACATAGCAGAGTGAGGGGAAAACCTGCAATGTACAGCTGGCCAACCTCCATTCATATTGATTCAGGCACTATACAATGTCTCAGAGGACAGAAAGAGTGACATTCATTTCATCCATCCTATTCAGATTTCATGGATTAGATAGGCTTTTTGCCTCTGTTGTTATTTTGTAAGAACAACATACTATACCTAGCTGTGTCAGCATTGATGGGTAGAAGCCCTCTACAAATTCCACATTCCACTGCCAATGTTTCTTTTAAGGAATTGGAATGTTACAATAGACTATAATAGGCTATAACAGAGAAAAATCTTTAATTTCTTCAAGAAAAGTCTCTGATCTTCCCAAATAAAGTTGTGTATTCCAGCCAGCTTCCTTTATAATTGCAAATTAATGTTTATTTTCTAAGCAATCAGCACCTTGGACAGAGAAAAAACCAGGAAGAAAGCTATTCTGCTTGAGCAATACCCAGTGATAGAAATCCTCCTCTCCACAATATTTTATTTTTCTTCCCCTTTTGGTTTACTTCATGAATTTGACTAGTGAGACCAATTGTAGATTGTCTCTGTGGCTTGTGAGATGATCTTTGCCATAGTAGTAAGAATCTCAAGTTCCAAATAAATGAGATGTGCTTGGAAAAGTTTTGACAGTTAATACTTCAGAAAATTATTAAACCCAGTCTTCTCTTTTGAAGCCTTTTGATGCCTTTAAATGGGGGTACAAACAACTGTCACTAATCTTGTTTTGTTATATGCTTAAAAACTGGGGGGGGGGAATCCCCTAATGACATATGCTACTGAAAACAAACAATAGAAGTAGCTAGCCACATTTTCCACATTTAAAGAACCAACCACTTTAATTTTATAATATAAACCATATTTAGATGTTAAGTTTTAAAACTCAAAAGACCTTTAAAATGGCATTCAGCATCAATTAAAATCAGCAAACATAACAAAATCTGCAGCTTAAACTAAAGAAATGCTGAATTAGGAATTTAGGAATACCCCCCTCCAACTCACAATATCCTGAAATGGCAAACTACCACTATAATGTTGCATGGAATGAATCAGTGCTGCATCATCTACAAACATGCTTAGTTTGACAACTTATTTACCTTTGCCTCTTTACAGTAAAATTCAATATCTTAACAAAAATTTTATCACCTCAAGAAAAATTGAAAAAAAAAGTTGATAGCCTTTAAACCTAAATTATATTTATTGCTGTTTATCTCAGCTGTCTTCCTGCTATCATGATCAACAAGTCATAATATTGTCAGGGATATATGATGATTTTATATCTCTATTTAACTTACCATCCAGGATTGTTTTGACTATCAGTCAGGAAGATACACTATTCTTTGCTTTTTGAAAATATAGTAGGATTAAACACATAAACAAATTCCTTAGATTTGGCCAGCTAGTATTTGGTTAGAATGCACCATTACAAATAATAGGAAAACTGGTATGCAAATTAATATACATCACACAAATGAAATTTACTTCTCATTTATTGAATTTTATGTTTGCTGCTCATTGCAAGGAAATCATTCGCATTCAGGATTGCTAGCTGTTGCCCTTTGTTCAATTTTCACAACTGGGGCTGGGTGAATAGCTTTACATGTTTGTTTTGAAGATTGTGGGGCCTGCAGCCACTCAGGGCTGTGGCCTCTTAAGTGCTCTATATATTCCATGGCTACGGCACTTGCATTTTTACTAGCACAGTGTATAGTAGTTGTATATTGCTATCATGCAGCATATTAGCTGCATGAAGATCATCTTGCCATAGCTTAAAAACCTTAACCAATTGACTTCTACAGCAAATCTCCCATGACTTCACTTAGGTCAGGCTGTTGCACTACTTTCCCAGCCTTTAAGTTGATTGCAGCTGGCTCCATGTGTCCCCCTCCTCTGTTCTGCAGTATTTTGTAATCTCTTGAGATTCTGGACAGTGGTGATCCCAGGCTTCAGGGCCAGCTGGCTGTTTGCACCTGGTGCTTTCAGCATCCCCAGTACTCTTTGGCATTAGATCAACTATAACGCAAAGCATGTTTGATAGATTCACAGAACTTGTTGCTCTGTCAACATAATTGGATTCATAACTAATGTTGCTTTGTGGGCAAATTTGGGAGCTTTCAGCAGCAAGAGAGGCACAGGGTGAAACCTGTGTTTAGTCCCATTATATTCACATTTAGCTTCTCTTATACAATTTCATGCAAACTGAATGGATATAATCCTGCAAGTATTCATGGCAATACCCTTTTCCTATGAAAGGGAATGGAAGAGAAGAAGGAAGGTTTAGCTTGTTTTACTGGGGATTACACTTCCTTTCGAGAATCAACTTTGCAATTTAGACTTGCTTATAAATACAGTTTTCACAGTGATTGTGCAGGAGTCACACACCAGTTTAGATTCATTCAGTGCATTGTACGTGGGGATGTCCTTGAAGATAGTTCTGGAACTGGCATCAATTCAAAATACTGTCATTATCTTTAGGTTATAAGTTCATAGTGGCAAATATATCAAACAACTACAGTAGAATCTCTGGTCATGAATGCTTCTGACCATGGCCAAATTGGGTTCTGACCAAAAAATTCACAATTCCCCCCCCCCTCCACAGTCGATTTCCCCTTCCGTGCTATTTTTTTTTGTAAGCGCCAAATTTCCAAAATTAAGTTCGGGTCACGACCAAATCGGTTTGCAATCAAAGTTATAGAACAAATTATGGTCGTGACCAGAGGTTCTACTGTAAATAGCTTTATATACAGTACCTACGACTTTCATTAAGTGTTGTACCTTATGATTCTTGATGAACGTATCTTTTCTTTTATGTACACTGAGAGCCTATGCACCAAGACAAATTCCTTGTGTGTCCAATCACACCTGGCCAATAAAAAAAAATCTATTCTATTTAGTATTTTCAGCATTGAGAGCTCTGAATAGGATCTCCCCACCCAATACATGCAAACAAAGAACGTCAGATGAAGATTTCTCAAATGCGCTCTACATGGGGCTGCCCCTGGAGAGCATTTGGAAACTTCAACTGGTGCAAAATGCAGCTGCACAGATAATAAATGGTGCTGGCTACGCAGCACATAACACCATTGCTCCGTGAGCTGCAGTAGCTGCCAGTGTGTTTCTGGGGGTAATTCAAGGTGCTTTTAAATCCCTACATGGCCTGGGCCTGAATTACCTGAGTCTTTCAAGATTTTCTACTCGGCCAATCCAATTCAACAGGCAGGGCATACTGCAGATCAGTAGTGGGTTCCACTTACCTTCACTACCCGTTCGGAACTGCTTCACTCCTATGCGGTGCTTCTGCACATGCGCAGAGCGTCCGTGATGACGTCCTGGTGGGTGGGTGAAGCCTCCTGCCACCGCCACTACCAGTTCACCTGAACCAGGGAGAACTGGTAGAAACCCACCACTGCTGCAGATCCCATCAGTCAAAGACTGTCAACTGATGGGAACTAGAAGATGGGTTTGTCCTATGTAGCCCCTGCCTTATTAAATACTGTTCTCCCCTCGGAGATTGGAAATGGCCCCAACCCTGTTAGTTTTTTGCAAAGATTTAAAAACCTGGCTATCGGCTGGGGCTTGGGATGTGTTAAGGGCCCTGTTACTTGGCTTTACTGTTGGTTGATTAGTCATCGTGGCTGCTATTTGTATTTATTTATTTTGTGATTGTTTTATTGTTTTATTGTTCTTTTAAATTGTTTAAATTGTTTTAGAATTGTAAGCCACCCAGAATCACTTGGTGGTTGATTGACTGACTGACTGAAATCCCCTCCTATCAAAATAATTAACGGGAGGGGGTATGGAAGTGGGATTTCTCTGAAGAACCTCCCTTTCTTTGAAAAAGCTTGCTCCAGAGCCAAGAGTAGCTTTTCTGTCATGGTTTTCTGGAAGTTTATTAAAGCCTAGATCAGGGGTGGGTTCTACTTACCTTTACTACCGGTTCGCAACGGGAGCGCACGTACGGAGATCTGCATGCACAGATCACCAAATATGACGTCAGGGTGGGTGGGCGGAGCCTCCCACCGCTTTTACTACTGGTTCTCAAGGACCGGATAGAACCGGGAGTAACCCACCACTGGCCTAGACGTTATAAAAGCTTTTGGGGAATGGAATGGAATAGTTGCCTGCCTAAGGAAGATATGATACCATTTATTATATTGGTTGTTTGATATTGTATGTTTGTGTATTTATTGTAATAAATATACAAGGGGATCTATATAATGTCTACTGAAACAGTATGATGTTCTACAATATAAATTAAGGTCGATGTAGAAATGATTTCTTTACCCTGAAAAATTGCATTCAGATTTTCAGTTCCGAAATCAGTCTCTGACATATAAATCCTTTTTCTCAATATGAAGATTTAAAAGCCCCTTCCTGCCAATGTTCCTGGAAACAGGCAGATTTTCTAATGTTTTTGAAAGTGATCCTTAAAAATCAAGACAGAGGCAATTTATCAAACAAAACTTTATGCTATTGCCCCAAAGCCCAAACTAGAAAAGAGTGAAATCGAAGAAACAACAGCTAGGTGGAGCAAGAGATCATAAATTTCTTACATTTTTTCCTAAAGTGGTCAGAAAAGAACCTTTCTGTACTATGTATTTTTCAGCCAGTTTCAGTTTGCCTAAGTCCAATAAAGGAGTCATTGTCATCAGCTATTGAATCTTGGAATATGAACAGTTTATTACTACAGCAGATTCAAAGTCACAAAGCTGCACACTTCCAAACTTCTGTTCCTCTCCGCATTGTTTGAAACTTTTTCTTTAGACAAGATTGTAAAAAAGGAAAAAGAAGGCCTGGTGTAATGCTTTAGAGAGCTTGAAAACCTTCATGGTTTGTGAGGCAATAAAGAGGATGTTCTAATATGCAGATGTTCTAATATGGGGCTACTCTGTTCTCCTATTCTCCAAAGTATCTGAAGGCAGGACAAGAAGTTATGGGTGGAAGATCATTAAAGAGAGATCTTAAAGTAAATTAAAGGAGAAATTTCCTGACAGTGACAACAATTAATCAGCGGAACAACCTGCTTCTAGAAGTTCTGGGTGCTACATCAGTGGAAGTTTTCAAGCAAAGATTGGACAATCATTTGTCCAGGATGGTATAAGGTTTCCTGCTTGAGCAGGGGGTTGTACTAGAAGACTTTCAAGGTTCTTTCCAACACTATCATTCTGTGTTCTATATTCTACTTATGGTACAATTTTTTAAAAAATAACTCTGTGTCAAATTCTCATTGGAATTTATCTGGGAAAAAAGTTAGGATAGACACTTTTTCCCCTTTGGAAACCCTCCCCTCAATAAAAACAAGTCATCAATTAGATTCGACATTTAACAGTAACAGAGTTGGAAGGGACCTTGGAGGTCATCTAGTCCAACCCCCTACTCACACAGGAGACCTATACTAGGGATTCAAACCCAGCGAACTACTGACTTTCTGATCAATAAGCTCAGTGTCTTAGCCACTGAACCACCTAGTCAGGTTAGCTAACTTGGGACCTGCTGAAGGTTTTGTGGGCGGTGGCTTGTAGTTCCTTAGAGGTATTTATAAAGGAAGATTAACCTGTTAAATCTTTCCAAAATAACATAGTGAGATTTTGAGCACAGTTTTTAGTAGTAAATATGGTTCTTTGCAAAGGGATATTTTTAGGCTGATTCCAAAGTAAAAAGGGAAGAAAAAAGAGGATACCTCCAGCTTTGAAGAATACCTATTAATTAGAGCATTTGTTTCTTTTAGTAGCTCAAACAGGTTTCCTGTTTGTCATAGGTAAAATTATTTAATGATATTGGTTCATTCAGAACAGGCTTTTCATCCTGTAAACTCTGTAGCTGTTGACATCCCTCGTTACTTTTTTATCCAGCAGGCCCCAAGGTGCCTTGAGATCTCATATTCAATGAGGGATAAATGTTCTAATACCAGATAACTGAATCTCAATATCAGAAGTTGGGAGAGTGAGGGGAGATCATCTTTGTTTAAAAAAAAAACTCTTAATTTTAATTCTGTTCAAATGCATTTATAAACATGCACTGCACTGTTGGGTAGGAAAAAGAACCTATTCTTTTTGACATAATGAAGGCTTTTGGAGAAGGGAATAACTGCAAGCACCATCAGATTACACAACACAGATAGAGTAGTGTGAAGTTGTGTGCTGAAATAAAGGTAAACTCAGCATGACACTGTTTTCTTACCCATTTCACATATTTCACATATCACATATCACAGTGATATTTTTGTTTCAAGTCAAATGAAGCTATTAAGGGCACATGTACATAATCTTTCTTTACCCACAGGGTTGTCAGTAATGAATCAAATCAACCAACTAAGTGTGACCTCAGAGTTTCTAGGATGAAGGCATTTAAATAAAATAATAAAAAGTTCCTGTAATATACTGACTAAAGTTGCAAATGAGCTAAGATGGAGGGGATATATGCAGGGGAGCAGGCAGATCCTAGGAGTAAAATTAAAATTGGAAGGAGCTTGTCAAGCCAAAGGGCTTGCAAATACCGTACATTCATTTCTTCCTCACATCTTGCAGAAGAAACAGTCACAAAACCAAAAAGGGTGGTGAAAATTAATACCGTTCATATATTTATTGGGTTTTGGCTGTGAGAAAAGTCACATCATTTGGGTGCAATTTGGCTCATTTTTCCTATAGCTATCACTGAGGTATTGCTTGGGGGAAGAGGAATTGCTTAAGTCATGTAAAATGACACTGACCACACAGAAAGAACGTAAGATTATCACAGGTTTGCTGAGCAAGCATAATGCTTCAGGCTTTAGTTGGCCTTTGCAAGGTATGATATAAAGTCAGCATTTTTTTATGATCATTCCCCTGTTATTCAGCAGTAAAATGCAGAAGACAGTTCCATCTAGCTGTCAGCCACTCATTATTCTCTTGTTTGTGAAAAATGCAGACTAAAGGTGAAAAGACGATAGCTGATCATTTCTGAAAATTATCTTCATTGCAAATTATTATTTAATGCAAAATATTATGTGATTAGATAGATGATACAAATGATGTATATCGCCTCAGCTGTCAGAATTCCTTCAGAAACATTGTTATTTGGAGGTAAACTCTGAAGTACAATTTTATGTATTGCATCTGAAGTCCACTGAATGAGGCCTGGAGGACTAATGTTTTTAGAAGGAGAATTGTTATACTGAGTGGAAAAAATTGCATCTCTCTTTTTCCCTTTCCCTTTTCTTGTAAGAAAACCACACAGGAAGCTGACAAGGGATTTAAGATAATTGCAGAAACCCAGTTATTAAAACAGTGTGTATGCACAATACAGACCTCACAGACCAAGGAAACAGGACAACTGCATCTTTTTGATAAAACAATATTTGTTTATCACCCATACCTGATGGACAGAGCATTTGTGAAAGAGAAAAGAGTGAGACAATACCTTAAAACAGCACATTGATGCACATTAACAGCAATTAATGCAAACAATTGCTATATTGTAACTATTTTTTTCAAGTTGAGGGGTACACATGATTTTACATAGAATAAAATATCCAGGGCTATACTTCAAACAATAGTTTGGGCCAAGACCAAGAAGCTGGGAAATTTGTTTTAATTTAATTTTCATGTATATTAAGTTAATTAATGATTAATTATCATGTTCTAGCCTTAGGACTTCAAATTTTTCAAGATGTACAAATATCAAAGTGAGACCATGTCCTAGGCATCAAATGGTTCCATATTGAATTGTCAAACCTGTTTAAAATATGGGTGATCAAACAAGCAGTTTTGGCTGAGGCTGCATTGAGTTTTAGATATCACAACAAGGCCATCAGAAGTGGGCTTCATCAAAAAAGGAAAAAGAAAAAAGAATGTAATTAAAGATGGAAGGGCAGAATAAAGAAAAAGCCAGAATATCAATTAATAGGTAATATATTAAATATACTGTGTGAATAAACAAATTGAATCGTTCTGTGGCATTGGCTTGCCACATTCTTCTAAGATGTACAGAAAAAGCATGAAAATCTTATATGGATACTTCTGTCCCTGTACCAAAATCCTGATTCTGACCCAAAACCTTGGAATCTGTACAACTGTAGTACAAAATAATGGACAAGATGCAGCAATGAGATCAATATATAGTTGTTTCACTTAATACATTCCATGAATTACTTACTTGTGTATCTATGTATGATGAATTTTATTTGCTGCCCATTTCAATTCAAAGAGACTCTGGGCAGTTTACAACATAACTTCTTAATTTTGGGACATTTCTGTCTCAGCAAAGGGAGCTCTTACTGCAATCCTATTTCTCTGCTCATCCCTCCCTCATTTTTGCAGGAGAATGTTTCCTGCAATGAGAGTGAAGATTACAGGACTGGACCCTCACCAGCAGTATTACATAGCCATGGACATTGTACCTGTGGATAACAAGAGATACAGGTAAGGGTTAGCTTAGCTGGGAAATGTTTAGAAGTTGGAACAAGATTTCCAAAATTCATAATAAATCAGTATCTTATTTCAGATCTTTTTCATGGATATGGTGTTCATCTGCCTGAGAAATTATCTTTCTCTTGAGTGTTGGACCAAAATGGTCATTGATGCTTAACATAAAAATAGCTACCTATGAGGATGTAGCTAAATATAATATCTGCTAAACATATTTTATTATTCACCATAAAAATAAGAACATCGATATTTTCTAAAGCTAGTCTTAGAAAATAAGACAATATAAACATTTGAAGAAAAGGAGTGAAAAAAGCAGATTAAAAAATTTTATAGGAATATCTTTCTAAAAAAGAGGAGTAGGAATCCAAGCAAGGCAATGCTGAGACCATTTGCTAGAAAGAATTTGGAGAAAGAATGGGGAAACAATCCAGAGAGACATGCCAAACATGGCATACTTCTTACCCATAACCAGGAAGGATATAATATTTGATCAGTCACTGAGCTTGTCAGCTGGAAAGGTGACAGCCTGAATTCAAGACACAAGTGCTGCAGTTGAGTTATTTGTCCCAGCTCCTGTCAATCTAGCAGTTTGAAAGATGCAAATGCGAGTAGATAAATAGGCACTACTTTGGTGGGAAGGTAACAGCATTCTGTGTGCCTCGGTCAGGGGTGGGATTCAGCCAGTTCAGACTGGTTCAGGTGAACCGGTAGTTGTGCCCTGGCGCTATGCTGTCCTATTTAGCTGCATTTTTAAAGCTGCACACATATGTGCAAGCATGCACGTGAGCACACCGCTTATGCCCAAGACCATGCGCATGCGCAGAAGGCACATGTGCAAGGGAAGCGAGTGTGCGCATGCGTGCACTCACATTTTCGGTGCTGGGGCAAAACGGTTGTTAAATTATGTGAAGTCCACCTCTGGCCTCGGTGTATAGTCATGCTGATCACATGACCATGGAAGCATCTTTGGACAACGCTGGCTCCCTTGCCACTTCCCCCTACAGTTGGACGTGACTGTATAGGGGAAACGTTATCTTTACGAATTGAATGGATTTATATCTTTCAAGCTGTTTCCTACCTGCTCATCTTTCTTGTTTGGTCCAAAAGGCACTAGAGAATGTATCATCTGAAGTATGAAATGAAAATATAAGCTTAGATTAAAAACTGCCGGGGAAGAAATGCTAAAGCAAAATACAAATCTACCACACTTCTTAGTAACAACAAAATGAATGTAAAGTAAACATATAGTGTACCTGTATCTGGCTACTATGGCTTTTTTCTTCTTTCTCTGTAATTACAAAATTCATCTACCAAAAAAATGTTCTAGATTAAACACGGATTTTCTTTCCTAGTTGTGGCTCTAGAACAGGGGTGGGTTCTAAATTTTTTTACTACCGGTTCTGTGGGGGTGGCTTATTTTGTGGGCATGGCTTGGTGGGGGGGGGTAATGTGACTGGGTGGGCGTGGGTACCTACCCAGGTTTTTCTGCAACCTGGGTAGATTGCAGAAAAAAATGCTTTTAGAAGCCTCTGACAATCAGGCAATTCAGCTGGGATCACCAGAGGCTTTTAAAGGCATTTTTTTTCCTACAACCTTTTCGGCTGAAGAGGTTGTAGGGAAAAAAAATGCTTTTAAAAGCCTCTGACGATCCCAGCTGAGCCACGTGATCATCAGAGGCTTTTTTTTAACTTTTAAAAGCATTTTTTCTGCCGAAGAGGTTGTAGAAAAAATGCTTTTAAAAGAAAAAAAAAAGCCTCTGATGAGGTGGGTAGGGTAAGCGAGCGGCAAACGGGCCAGGGACCAGTTCGGGGGCGTGGCCAGCCAATGTTATTACCGATTCTCCGAACTACTACAAATTTTTACTACTGGTTCTTGTGAACCGGTGCGAATTGGGAGCAACCCACCACTGCTCTAGAACCGTTAATGGAACTTTGTCTGACTCAGATTGTTAGAGTTTGTTCCTAGTTTGTTCCAGTCCATCTGGGTTTCACTCAGCTTCCTCAGACATCTCCCTTGATGGAGTATAGGTATACTTAGCTTATGTATTTAGCTGTGCTAACTTGGGCAGGAAGTGATATGAATGTTGTGCCCTTAGTATTTACTGAATTCAGTGATCACAAGAAATATAGCAGCAAGTGTTATTATGCAAAAGTCTAGAGAAGAAACAGAGAAGAAACAAGAGAAGAAATCATGGATTTCTACGATTGCAGAGGAAAGTAGACGAATTGTCTGCAAATAATGAAATATTTCCTAGAGTGTCTAAAGATTTTCATCTGGTATTAGTAGAATTAACCAATTAACCTGCACAATTGTGCAAAGTTTTTAGGGGATAGTAATCGGAAAAGAGGATTAATAGAGATGCAGAAGTGAGGAAGTATTTCCAGGTATCATCTGGGTCCCATTACAGACAGACAGAGGATATTGTTTCCTTCCTGTGCAAATAATCTGACATCCTGAATGCTGTTTGATGGGTGACAAGGAAAAAATTAAAATAAAATAAAGGGGCAGGGGAGGAATTTGCTTTTTAAGTAATACAGCTTTCTCCCTCCCATCTTTACTTCTCCCAGATATGTGTATCACAGCTCCAAGTGGATGGTAGCGGGAAATGCCGACTCCCCTGTGCCTCCGAGGGTCTATATTCACCCTGACTCACTGGCATCTGGAGACACGTGGATGCGGCAAGTTGTCAGCTTTGATAAACTCAAGCTGACCAACAATGAGCTAGATGATCAAGGCCATGTAAGTCACAAGGGTTTGCATCCAATTTTCAGTAGATGTCCACTTAGCTTTGCCTTTTCTAGCTCTCAGTATTGCCTGTTTCACTCTTCTACATTCTCCAAACAATATCTGTTCACAACATTAGTGCCACTTTCTTACCTCTCTTGTGGTATTCCCCTCTTCCATTCTCTGTTGTATGTATAAATTTATGAATGCAGAGAACCAAATTTGGTGTAGTGGTTAAGAGTCTAGGCTAGAAATTGGGAGACTATGTGTTCTTGTCCCACTTTAGGCACAAGTGAGCTGGATGACTTTGGGCCAGTCACTTTCTCTCACCCCTAGGAAGTAGGCAAGGGCGAACCATCACTGAAATCTTGCTAAGAAAACTACAGGGACTTCTCCAGGCAATTGCCAAGAGTCCACTGATCTGAAGGCACGTACGAATACACATAAAGTATTGACTTACCTAGTTACCTAGGTTATTTGATTATTTATCAAATGTATTTATTTATTTATCTATTAAATTATGTGTAGCACATACATTATCTTATGAATGTGGCATACAATACAAACAAAACAATTTAATTAATCTTAAAAACCATCACTGTTAAAAACACAATCAAAATCACAGGAGAGTAGATTCACAGTCTTGCATACAATATAACCATTTTATGAGATCCCCATTTCCATGGGATCCCTAAGCCTGGCGACAAAACCAAGTTTTAAGGGATTTAAGGAAAATCAGTAGTGTTGGAGCCAATCCCCCTTCATGGGGATGATGTTCTTCAGCATGGCCAAGAAGGCTCTCCTTCTGGATCCCATCACCTGGAACACTGTAGACAGGATCTGTAATATGCCTCTCATGTCAGAACTGAGGGGATGGTTAGATATAACTGGGGATGGGGTCCCTCAAAAGCCCTCTAGAAGGGAAGAGAATCTCTTCATAAAACTATCTCTATCGTGAAGATGTGGATATTGTCAGCCCAAATTAGCAGACTCATCCCATCCCTTCTTGCAATGAACTGTTCAAAAAGCAGAGCTCCAAATTTTGCTCTCCCTGTTAAGGATGAATCAGTAATCTGTGATTTGAAGTGTCATTCTTAGTTAATGATTTCCAAAACTTAGTTCCAATCTTTATTTTGAAAATAATGCATTCAAATGAATCTCTCTTTTCTTGCTTGTTTTTTTAAAGATAATCTTGCATTCAATGCATAAGTATCAGCCACGCATCCATGTTATTTGCAAAGACTTCAGCAGTGACTTGTCTCCCACGAAACCAGTCCCCACAGGCGATGGGGTGAAAACCTTCCATTTTCCAGAGACCGTCTTCACCACAGTTACCGCTTATCAAAATCAGCAGGTAATCAAAAAGGAACCCTGCAAGCCCTTTCCTGTCACAGCACTAGTTTTGATCCTACCTTTATAGCAAGAAGGTGTGCTCCTTGACACCCTTTTATTTAAGTGATTTTTATTTTTTTAATATTATTATTGTTTTTAATGCTTTTATTTGTAATCACTGTCTTTGACCATAATAAAAAAAAAGATTAATCTTTCTAAAAAATATGCTCATCTTTTAAAATCAAAAAAGTAGATCTGTACTATGTTTGCCCCACATTCTGACCCAGCTCCCTCTCTTCTGTATCTAGTTGACAAATCACATTCCTCCAAGGAACAGAGATATTTGTGAGATGATAAGACCATCCTAGCCAGGATTGGAAAAAGACATCTCCTTATTTATCCTAGCCTTACAGCTTGGGTGGTTAACAAACTTCAGGAGAGCGTGCTATTCATTCTGAGTTTACAACTCCATGAGTTTGAATCAGATTAAAGGTTTATTTAAGATTAGATTGTAAAGAAACAAAAGGGAATCAGGCAAAACCAAAAAGAGAAAAAGGTGAGAGGAAGATAAGTAACTGATCTTGAAACCATTTCGGTATTACACTACTCATAGCTGGAATGTGGAAACAGATTGCAGGCATGCAAATGGACATATTCCCATCAGCTACAAAAATTCCTGGGAGGGTAAACTCAAGGCCATCTCATAGACTATCTAAATAAACATGGACACAACTGATTTCCCAATTTATGTTCTGGAAAACATAAAATCCAGTGGTAAACTTTTAGCTTTTTCTCCTTTTTTTCCCTATAAAATTGAAGTCAAATTTGTATATTTGATGATGCACAATGTAAAGAAAGTTAATAGAAGCCAAATCAAGCAGTATTATCGATATTTCAACCATTTCAGAGGGAAAACTGTGACTTTAGGTGGCGTAAATCTCTTTTCTATCATTCAGATCTCACTGTTGAATAGCTTAAACATGTTCAGATCATGATATTTTTAAGACCTTCAGATTGCTAGTACGGGAACATTCCTTTCACATATGAAACAAAGTAAAGAAAGGATACTTACTTTCTAGAAGGTTAAGTTTCCTTAGGATTTAATTTCCCTTAGGACTTAATATCACATACTGTAATTTAAACTTTATGATTGTTCTGGTAGGGCATAATATACAGATGTACTTCAGCAGGGGAGAGCTCTCTCACCTTGGAATCTGGCTGAGCTGGATGTGTTTAGGGTGTCTTTTGCTTAATTTTTTAACTCCTGGCAACCTGTCTGCTTGCAACTGCATTTCACTTTGGCTTACGTGGTTTAATATCAGATGATATTATTAAACAATATCAATCAAATTTGAGTTTTTGACTTTTGATAGCATCTTCCATGAACCTACCAATGAGATTGGGGAATGGATCTATAAATTATGAATCATGGATGAAGAAATATGTAAACAATTTGCTTTAAATTGGAAAGAGGAAAAATATTAAGTATAGTTCCATTGCAATAGATCAGTAGACTGGTCATCTAAAGTTATAATATAGTAAAGCAAGTGGGGGATGACATCTTGAAAGAAAAGGCAGGTGGGAAGAATTCACTGTATTCCTGAGGCTGCATTCCTCAGAAGAACAACATTTGTTATAAATCAGAACCATTGGACAATTACAAGATCACCGTCAAAGTTCCAACTGATGAACCCAACCAAGTCAGCACTCCAAGATGGACATTTTTCTCAAAGAACTGCTTTATTGAGTATATAATTTTGGCACACATGAAAGCAAAACCAACTCTAACTATTTCCCATGGTTTTAGTATAATTAAAGAAGAGATAACTCCCTCCGTCCTTGTCACAGGACACATTGTCCAATTAGGTGTTCTGGCATCTCCCTGGCAACTCCTTCCAGTCTCTGGCCAGCACCTGTTGAGATGACCTTGGTTCCCATGGGATGATCTGTTGTTATTGTCTGATCTGACATTCCAACATCTCCCCCCTCCCATACTGTGTGGCAAGCTGAGAAACGGAAAGACGGCTGCGGCAGGTCTGATCTGTTTTGAAGTTGACAATCACCTGTAAATATGGACATTCATTTCTTGGGAAGAACTCCAGAAAAAAAAACATCTAAATATCAAGATTACCTGTTTGCCCGTCCATCCGTCCATCCATCTTAAATACTGAATGGCTTTTGTAGAATATAAAGAAAATATTTTTTTCTTTAATTTATAACTTCAATGGATATTGAGATCGCTACATTGGATAAGAGATTGCAGGGTTGAGAACTGCAAAGAATTGCAATTATCTGATGAGCTTGCCCTGACCTACAGAATGAATCTCTTGTATTGCAAATATAGCACTAAAAACCCATTGGTTATATTCTGAAACATTAGTTGACAGCAGAGACAATATGTTTTCAATTTACTTAGAAAACATGTTTAACTTCATTTTGGCAAGGCAAGAAAGCAGTTTGAATGCAGTCTTGCATGCTTGGATAACAATAAAAATGCCTAAGAATGGAATGAATACATTTTCATATCATTCAGAATGGAACAATATATTTCATATCATTTTAGTAATGTTCTGAGTTAATCTCTCCACCCCCCACCCTGGGTTTCTTGCATTAAAGGAACCAAAGAGAGGTTATGGGTCATGTGGGTTAGCCCTGCTGTCTGTCACATCCAGATGTATTGACCTTTGCCTCCTGCACTTTTGATTCACTTGGAAAACATCTGTGTATATGTATTAACAAATCATCTGCACTAGAGAGTTTATATCTTTCTTCATGATGTGACAGAACTCCAGTTTAAATACATGGATGACTTGTAAATTTTTCAGCTGTCAAGAAATGCAAAATCACAAATGCTCATTTGGGAGATGAAATTTATTTTAACATTCCATGTGAAACTGCATTTGTTATTCATGTAGCAGTGTAGTTACTATATACATAGCACTGTTCAAAGTCCCTGCCCTAGAAGTTGGTGCTAAATTTCATCAATAAGGAAACAGTAAAAGGAGAAAGTAAGGAGCAAGCGGAGTTCCATAAAATCAGATAAGGTTGAATAAATTAATTGTTTCATAGGCAGTGCAATAAGAAAGAAAAGTTTGGTGAAAGTTTACAATGATGAATAAGATATTCACTATGGAATCTAAATCATTTTCTGTTCCCCAGATTACCAGGTTGAAAATTGACCGAAATCCATTTGCAAAAGGGTTCAGGGATTCTGGAAGAAACAGGTAAGAAAACTCCTTTAAGTCTTCCCTTCTCAGCATGTCAATATCAGTGGATGGAAGAGATGATATTTCCTGCTATGGGCAGGGGATTGGACTAGAAGACCTCCAAGGTTTCTCAAATCCCATGATCCCATCTCCATGCACAATGTATAGAGAGCAAAAATGCTTTGCACCCAACTCTTATGGCAACATGTTTGCTTTGGAGTTCATACCTCTTTCAGTAAAATGTTTCTCAGTTTAGCAGTAATAATAAAGTAAACCCAGAATCCTGTAGGGACAGACACAGTCCAGCAACTTTACGCTTTATGATTTGAGCATGAGTTATAATTATTTTCACCACTGTGTGGTATTTGGAATGAAGTACTGCAGTTCAGTCCTGACTGGCTCAAGGTTGACGTAGCCTTCCAACCTTCTGTGGTCAGTAAAATGAAGACCCACATTGTTGGGGGCAATCTGCTGACATTTCTAAACTGCTCAGAGTGCTGTAAAGCACTATGGGGTAGTATATATGTCTAAGAGCTAAGTGCTATTGCTGTAAGAAAAAACAATGCTATTATAATATCCAGAGTCCACTGGAAAACTAGATCAAAATTTCTCACTTTAGAGTTTTGCTTCTATGCAATATTTGGCCAGGCAAGGTGTACTTAATATCTGCTGATCTGTAAAAAATTGTATTAAATTTATTGGTAGTAAATTTAATGTAATGCTTAAAATGGTATACCGCTTTTTGCAAAACTGTTTTCTCAGAGTTCAATATAGTTATTATTTGTGACTGGAATTAATCTTTGGTGTAATACATCTTTTATAAATATTAATGTAAATTCTTGCTCTCTAGCCAAATATAAAGCCAGGTAGGTTTGTATGGGTTGGCTGCACGGCTAACCAATTCCCAGTCATACACTTCTAAAAAACTAATAAAGCAAACCTCATCGCATTTTTTAAAAAAGAAATCAGCATGAATGTTTTCATATTTTGAAATACATTGCCTTGCAGAATAGACTTGTTCATTTAATTCATCTGAACCTATGCTGAGAATCAATAAACTGCAGCTAAATCTTTTTTTTTTGCAAAAAGTTTTTTTATTTTTCTCCAAACATACAAATTACATCCTTTCGGAACAGAGCTTTGATCCAGTCATCACTTTGTTCAATTTTTAACAAAATCTGTAACAAAATTTTATCTATTCTATTTTGCCATAGCACTTATTTCTAAATCTTAGATCACATATACAACTAATACTATCTTAGAAAAAAATTAACTCATATTTACTTAATCAAAACAATAACCCTTCTATTAACCCACCTTAATTTTTAATTCAATTAATAACTCATAATACAATAATCCTTACCCTAAATCCTCTCTATTGACAATACAATTCAAACATATTTATGTTTCATTATGCTCATTAAGTCTTTATTCCATTATTACTTTATCAAATTTAAATCTTATCTTTTTAATTGTAGAAATATAGCAATTTAACATTTAAACATAGTTCTTAGTTCAAATAATGCTCTTTAACACAATTTCCCAATTATCCTAAATTCTATCTATCAAACCATACCATTTATATAACACCAATTAAGTAATTCTTGTTTATAAATCATAATCATATATTTTTCAGTTTTCTTTTCTTTTTCACTTAGATAATAAATTATCACAATTGTTATACATTTGTGTTGTATATTGTGTTATACTATATCCCAATTATTATAGCTATCAATTTTCTAATTTAACCTTTTCTTTTATCCTTCCACTGTTAATCCCAATGTACAAAGTACATCTTTATTCCACTATTAATCCCAGCGTAATCATCTTTATTTTCACTGCTAATCTCAGTGTAATCATCTTTATTTTTCTCACTGTTAATCCCAGTGTAATTATCTTTATTTTTTCTCACTGTTAATCTCAGTGTAATCATTTTAGTTACTGTTAATCCCAGTATAATTATCTTTATTTTTCTCACTGTTACTCCCAACATGATCATCTTTTACTTTTATAGTTATATTATTAAAAATATTCAAATTATAACAATTGTTATAGGTATTTAAACAATATCCCAGTTATTTTAACCATCAATTTCCTCAAGTAATATCTTTTAACATCTTAATAAAAATTGATTCATTATATCCATTGCTGTACTTCTTTTAATGTAATCTATTTTCCATATATTTCAGCTTCAATCCCTATTTCATTTCTAAATATCTATAACATATTTTTTCTCATATTTGTTTATCTCAATATGGTCATTTTATAAATCCAGGTCCTGGACTTCTTTAAATTTCTTAATATTTTCCAACCTTCTATTCTTTTATCATTCAGTATTAATCTCCATATAACCATCATTATATCATTATTAATCTCAGTATAATCATCATTGTGTTATTGTTAATCTCAATATAATCTCTAGAGACCTCCTTTTTATTATTAGTATTCACATGTTCAATTATTTGTTCGTATTTAATCACAATATCTTTATATTCTTTATTTTCCACTTCTATGTCTTATTTCTCCATCTTCATTTTCTTGTCCACACATGTATACTCCATTTTGATTTTTATATCCTCAAATTTTGTCCTCTGTGCAACATTATAGTTATTTCTTTTATTTCCATTCTCCAAATCAAATAATTGCTCCAATTATAAAAGTTCCATTGTATTCCCTTCTATTTCTTTTTTTATTCCTCCAAAAGTCAAGCCTCTTGTAGACAAGGAAATCCTCCTCCACACGGTTATTATCTATGAAGTTCACAATTTTCCAAAACAAAGAACCAAGTTGCAATGTTCCTTTTTAGTCCAGATGGTGTCTCTCTGCAATCCACAATTTCCAATTGTTTAATAAGTATCCATTTTGTTTCCATTACATCATGATCTTACTTGACTTCTCTTTTTTCTTTTTCAATTTAAAAATATCAAATCATATTTAAAGTCCAGTCCAAATTTAAATAGCTCTTCTCACTTCTTCTTTTTATTTTTTCCCTTTTTATTTATACATCCCTTTTTTTCTTCTTAAAGCTTACTATCTATTCTTTTTATTTTTCTTGCCATTTAAAAAAGAAAGGGGGAAAAAATCTCTTTATTTTCCAATCCTTTGACCATGTCTAATTGTTTAAAGTTTCCAATTAGTTTGTTCAGAAATCAATTTTCAATTGGGTTTTTGTCTTTTCCAAATTACATTTCAAAATCTTCTTTGCCCCCAAGCTCCTTAGCCGCTATTACACATTAGGGGTCTTATAGTTGTAAGATGTTTCTCTTGTTGTTATTCAAGCCTGAGCCGGCTGTCACTCTCCCGGCTTCAAAAAAACCCCTCTGTTCCATTTCTTTCTTCTCTCCAGCTCTATACTTAGCTCGGTTGTCCCAGCTTTGTGGCAGCTGTCATGGCTGCCACCCCCCCCACCCCACCCCACTCACAGAGAGTTCCCTCTGACCTCCAAGGAACTTGCCTGTTCCTCTTGGTCATCCAAGGCGCATCTCTTTCTTCCCCGTCCCTGCAATACGGTTCCAGTCCAAAGACCCATTGGCAGCGGTTCGGTAGTTTTCGTGGCACTCAGAGCCTACTATTTCCCTGACTGTCTCGCTGCGACACCAAACCGGAAGTCAAACTGCAGCTAAATCTTGTTCTGCCTCTCACTTTACCTGCTTTAATCCTCACAAGCACCTTTTTAAATTAAAGTCTGTCTTGCCTCTTAAAAGTTGAAGAGGTTATTTGCCATTATTCTGAACTGAGGATGTTAAAACAAGAAATTGGGAAATAATTTGCATTATTTGTGCAAATTACCAGTGATTCAGAGGTTACTGGCTAAATTCAGGCATAGCTGAATGTGACCCCCCAGAAAGTCTTAAAGTATTACATTTGGACATTTTTCTACAAATTCTAAGAATCATGGTAACTTGTGGTTCATTCATATTAGAAAGGTTAAGTAACTGAAACTGAATGCTTTGCTGATACAAAATGGAACTGAAATTTTTAAGATTATCAAAGAGAGCCAAATGGAACCACGTCCCAGACAAGAATCATTTAAATGGCTTGGGCTCTGTGAAGAAAAAGTACGAAGATGGTGCTGGAGGAGTGGCTTATCCAAGGCCTGTAACTCCTCAGGGGTCTCCTAAAATAATCAGATGCTGTCTGCAGCAATGCCCAGGCACTCAGAGGCTGACAATTGCTATGTGATATGGTCATTAAGCAAGTCATCCCATGATTGGACATGATTTTATGACCATTTTTATCATGGTCATTAAGCAAACCACATGGTTGTTAAGTGATTCTGGCTTCCTTAGATAACTTTGTTTGTCGGTAGTTGGCTGGGAAGGTTGCAAATTGTGATCATATGATTGCAAGATGCTGCAACTGTGATCCAGTTGCCATGTGCTCAAATTGTGATCGTATGACCATGGGGGTGGTGCAACAGTTGTAAATGTGAAGACTGGTTGTAGTTATTTTATCTGAGGCCATTATAAGTTTGAAACATTGTGAAATAAATGGTCGTAAGTTGAGGATATTCTCAGGAGACAACTACAATTACAGAATTCTTTAAAGAGTGAAGGGACCATGTTTGCAAACCAACAGATTTAAGCATATAGTATACCATTGGATATGCCAGTGTTCTCTTTTCTTTCAGTTGACACCATTTTATGGCTGGCCATTTGTAAAATCACTAAAAGTCTAGGTTTTTTCTCCTCCTAATTGCAAATTTTCTACCAATACAGAAATATTTACATATGCTCAGACTCACATTTGGAAGTTGTCACAAGGAAGTTCCACTGTTTAATTTATTTTTCATTAAAAGTAAGATTTTATGGCTACGAAGCAGCAGTCAGGAGAGGCTTTAAAGTACAGCAGCTGCTCCTAACTTAAAATGACCCATAAAAATGCTTTTGACTATGTAGAGGGAACCAAGGATCACAAAGATGAAAAACAATAGTGATAACTTACTACGCTCTTATCTTCCATTACCAAGTTTTGTTCCTTTTAAATCTCTCTCTCTTTCTCTGGTCATGCTTTCTGAGTGTGAAATATGAGTAGCTTGTATCAAAAAGAGAATGCATTTTCCTTTTCTTTTTTTTATCAACCTTTTCTATATAGTAATCTGTTTTTCTTCCTTTGCTGAAACGGAGCTGAGGTCTGTTTGCTCTCAGTGTGTGGTTTTATTATTTTAATTAGCTAAGTGTAGCATTTGGAAGGTGTGTAATAGGCATTCATGACATGGCTTTAGATAGTCCACGTATCCCATGCAACCCTGTTAAATTAAATACTTCCCCCAAGGATTGGAATAGGCTGGGGCTTCCAATTCCTTTTAGGGCACTGAAAGGTGTTCTTTGACATTGATTTGTCAATGCTTTTAAAATGTTTTTACTGCTTTCATTGTGAGTTATGGTACATAAAGTGGCCAAATAGGTTTCTGAAATAAATAAAACTTGTTAAGACAAAATATTTAGATACATAAATCAATTTTAAAAGAAATAAGAAGTGTATGATTGTGCACTAGACCAAGGAAGAGACCTAATGTAATTTAGTCCTAGACTTGGTATTTCTTCTCTGGCAGGCAGAGAAGGCAAGTCAGTTTCGCAGAGTTGCAATATTACATCCTGTCCTTTCTAAACAATTGATTGTTTGAAGAATAACGTGTCACTAAGTGATGTACAGATCAATAATTGCCTAATGTTAAAGAATGCTAGGTAACAGAATAATTTTTATTCATTTAGTTATTTCTCAATTTCTACCATATTTATCCAAATACTTCAGGAGGTATATAGAATTAAAAAATGAATCATAATAATTAAAATTGATGCAATTGAATCAAAATCCAAACCAAAACCCATCCTTAAAATAATTAAAAGTTTGGTGAAAGACACACATTACTGTTCTCTTCCTAAATTCTGGGAAAATTGGAGTCAAATATGTATATATTTTTTCTCACATAGCAACAGCCAAACTTCCAGCAACAGAGGCTTTTTCTCAGGACACTCTCTGGCTGAATTAGGTAATTGGGTTGGTTCAGGTAATTAGAACACAAGCCATTAAGGGCCTTAAAGGTCAAAACTAGAACCTTATATAGAACCTAGTAGGCAACCAATAATCTATTCCAGCAATTAGGAGTCAGTTTAAAGCTTTTAGAGCAGGCACCCATATCATTCCTGACCTTGGCTGCCATACTTTAAAGGTAATGTTAAAGATTCCCATTGCACATATGTGCTAGTTGTTCCCGACTCTAGGGGGCGGTGCTCATCTCTGTTTCAAAGCTGAAGAGCCAGCACTGTCTGAAGACGTCTCCATGGTCATGTGGCCTGTATGACTAAACACCAAAAGCGCATGGAACACTATTACCTTTCCACCAAAGGTGGTCCCTATTTTTCTACTTGCATTTTTTACATGCTTTCGAACTGCTAGATTGGCAGAAGCTGGGATAAGTAATGGGAGCTCACCCTGTTACGCGGCACTAGGGATTCGAACCACTGAACTGCTGACCTTTTGATCAACAAGCTCAGCATCTTAGCCACTGAGCTACTACGTCCCACTTGCCATATTTTACACTACCTCAATTTGTGGACACTTTTCAAGAGAAGCCCCAGAAAATATGCACTACAGCATTTGAGTTACAAGCCAAGGGACTGCTAACCACTAAGTCCAGTCTACTTTGGGAACTACTGCAATTGCTACACTAGCTGTAATTGTGAAAATGTTCTCATTGCCATCTGCAAATCAAATGATGCCGATGAGTCAAGAAATCTAGATTTTGAATAGGTTTTCTTGGGGAATGCAATTCCATCCAGATCAGGCTTCGAGTCAGTCTTAGAATTCAGTTTCCACTTTACTAACAGCACCTTTGTCTTGCTTGGATTTAATTTCAGCTTAATTTCCTATACAATCGCTCATGGCTCTTGAAAGTTTGGAACTCTTTCTCATTTATTTGTAAAGCCTCTTTTCATATGTGAGCAATGGCTTTTCATTTAGTGAAATGATTTCATTAAACTCATACAGAGAAATGAATCCAAAGTTCGGAATAAGTAAGGCAAATAATTATGAAAATTATGTGAGCAGTTTAGCCTTAATATATAATGTAAAAATGGCTTTTCCAGTTTCTTTCCCATTAATGTAGAACTGATGCTAAAAATTCTTCCTGACCTTAGTTTTCCATCCTGCTGTGCTCATCCAGAAGAACGCTTTGGTGATATAAAGCCTGTTTGTATTAAAGCTGTATCATTTTAGTAAGAGCTGGATTATGCTATATTGTAGTTCACCAGTGGGGATAACATCATTTTTCCATACCAGCTCTTTCTCATTCATCTCCACTTTATCTATTTCCCCAATTCTATCTCTCATTCATCTTAATAATTTTGAACATATATAGTTATAGTTTGTAAATGAAATGTGAATTTGCTTTGCTTTTTTGCTATAAACATCTGGGAAAGTATTTATTAAAAGAAAATACTTTTCCGAGACAAAGTATCACACTGAATGTACATTTGCTAACACTTTGCAAGGTCAAACTGAAACTTTACAAAGTATTGGGAAATGAATTTCTTACAAGTACAAAAACATCCATGGCCCATATCTGGTTATGAGCTTTCTGCAAAGATTTGGCTTGGCTTCATTTTGGAACATCCAAAATTATTTCTAAGCAATATGCTGGTCACCTGCTAAACAACTGTTAAATACAGTTGGAAGCTCCTTTTTATCTGGGAAGGGCTGACATGTAATTGTAACTTCACATATATGCAGTCCAGTGAATGAAAGGCACATGTGCCTATGGACAAGTGCTGTTTATGGGACATTTTATTCTGAAAAAGACTTTTTATGGTCCAGTATTTATATATGTCTCTTGGGGAAAGTCCCATTGAATGCATCGGAGAAATTGCATTTATTGTTGATCAGATATGTCTGAAAATGTCAATTTGGAGCTTAGAAGGAGGTTTCAGAGAACAATGATGGCTGTAAGCAACAGGGAAGGAGGACCATATGGAAGGCATTACTGAAACAAAGAAATATATCAAATATCATTCACCATTTTTGTACCACGGGATCCTTTTATAGTACCTGCCATTACAATGCAATGGTCATCCCCATCCTCCATGAAAATCAAACAACAGAGACCAAATTAGAGTTTTTCTCTCTTTTTTTTCTCTTCCCCTCAGGCTATCATTAATAAAAGCATGAAAAATAGAATTTGCCATAGAATAGGCACTAGAGTTGGAGTGTGTGTCTTAATCAATAGATTACTAGTATACGTGAGCCAAGTTATATAAAAGAGGTTTGTCCTTGGTTTGTAACTCAAATATTCAATAATTTCCATGGAGATTCTGAACATCTCTTGTAGATTTAGTAGTGACATGATGTAATTGGGTTTTGTGAATATCTGAATCATCTGGGTTACATTTAAATTTTGCTGCATTTTTTCAGACAAAAAGTGGAAACACTGTATGCAAAGTTAAACAATACACACCAGGCTCTGATGAGGTGGACGAATACCTGTCTCCTGTAATTCCCCAATCTGAAAAAAGGAGAAATGTTGGCAAACTCTATATCATCATATGAATATGCTTATGATGATTTCATACAAATCATATTTGAAAAGAAATGCATTAAAGTCTTGTTGCATCACCATATTTGTAGTACTTCTTGCTTTCCACTGTGGGAACTTTGGATATAATGGCTTCTGTTATCTTTAGCAATCTAAACATTTTTTGTCTTAACTTCTTGTTGAGTTCTGGGTGGTCATTTTACTGAGAGAGAATATCTGTGATGAAACATTCTGTACTCTTATTCCCAACTGCTACTTGCAGACATTTAGCAGCTAATACCCCCTGGCAATTTCTCTACTCCTAAATTAACTGTTAAAATCCTACGTTTTACCAACTATACCCTTCCTTCCAGGATGACTTTGGAATGTTAGCTCCACTCCTTTTTAGCTGCAACACCCCCCCCCCCCAGCCTTTTCATCAGCAAAGGGCCTTTAGGGACCTTGAACTCCAGAAATGGAAGGTGAGCAAGTTCTCCAAGTTAATGAACCAAAAGAAAGAAGACAGAGGAGAGGAAAGAAAACAAACAACAAATGATTGAGTAATAGCAAAAGGTGAATTGCTCTCTCTTTTCTTAATACTTCTTTCTCCCAACTGTTATTTAGCATCCTGAACATTCCCAGTTCATCACTGCCGTTGATTTTATCTGTGGACATCATCAGCTCCATCTTTTCCCCCCATAAACTGCATTGAATTCTTTGTCTTGCTTCAGGTGGACCTCTAGTTCAGACTTAATCTTCTGGGGCCATCTCACTTATGAATTGGCTCCAATTCTCCCTCATTTTCCAGAGGAAACTTAAAAGATAGATAGTGTGTCATTAGAAATGTAGGACAATAAAATTAACAGTTACCGAGTTGGTGGAGAAAATCATGCTTTTTCTTACTTGCTAAAGAGGAAATACATCTTCATTTATGTTTTTAACCTTCCTTCCCTCTTCTCTTCTCTTCCTTTTTTCCCCCATTTTGCAGAACCGGCCTGGAGGCCATTATGGAAACATATGCATTTTGGAGGCCCCCTGTGCGCACACTCACCTTTGAAGATTTCACCACCATGCAAAAACAGCAAGGTGAGCCGCTTTTATAAGAGGCAGCAGACGGGTGGCAATGGAATAGCCTCAGAGTGTCATAAGAGACATCTGGCATCCAGCTGAATTCATGAAACTCCTAAGTGTCTTGACAGTCAGGCAAAGATATAAAGCAGAATAGTCCAGCTACTAGTCTCAGAAATAGGGAAAAAATTTGTAACATAGAGCTTTTATAGCCATTCAAAGGGGCTATTCTTATCTGGGCTACCTCCCTTGTGGTAGAGAGGAGGTCTGTTGTTTCGCATACTTTCTATTCACATGTTTCTAAGCTAAACCCCAAGTTTCATTTATTTTTTATTTATTTATTTATTTATTTGTCAAGCATGTATGAGAAAAAAGTATAAGTATAAACATAACATATAAGCATATAAGTATAAACAGGTGCACTTATGCACGCCCCCTTAAAGACCTCTTAGAAATGGGGTAAGGTCCACGGTAGACAGCTTAAGGTTAAAGTTATGGGGGTTTGAGGATGTAACAACAGAGTCAGGTAGTGCATTCCAGGCATTGACCACTCTGTTGCTGAAGTCGTATTTTCTGCAATCAAGTTGGGAACGGTTTACTATTATTTTGTATCTGTTGTTTGCCCATGTATTATTGTGGTTGAAGCTGAAGTAGTCGTTGACAGGTAGGACGTTGTAGCAGACAATTTTGTGTACTAAGCTTAGGTCAGATTGTAGGCGGTGTAGTTCTAGGTCCGTGATGGCGAACCTATGGCACGGGTGCCACAGGTGGCACGCGGAGCCATATCGGTGGGCACGCAAGCTCAGCTCCTGCATGCATGCGTGTGCCAGCCAGGTGATTTTCAGGCCTTCTGGGTCCATCAGAAGTCAGGAAACACACTGTTTCCGGCCTCTGGAGGGCCTCTAGGGGGGTGGGGAAGATTGTTTTCACCCTCCCCAGACTCCTAGAAAGGCTCTGGAGTCTGGGGAGAGCAAAAAATGGGCCTACCATGCCCAGCGTGCCATCACATGCCAAAAGGGGAGGAACACGAGGGTGCGGGGCACATAGAATTATGGATGTGGGCACGCTTGCATGTGACCCCACTGCGCTTCCCCTGCTTTTCGCACGCGATGGCAAAAAGGTTAGCCATCAATGTTCTAGGTTGTCCAGGCACAAAATTTCAAGTCTGGTGGCATAAGGTATTCTATTACGAGAATAGGAGTGGAGTACTCTTCTCGTGAAATACCTCTGGACTCATTCAAAAGTTAGGCACAACTTTTTGTACCTGGCCTAGCTAGGAAAGCCTTCCTCTGCCTAAAATTTAAGAGTTGGTTGGATTCAACAAAGCTAAAAGTAAGAACCTATATGACCTGGTTCATGAAGAGATTCATGCCCTTTTAAAAGCTTGTTTAATGAACCACCAGTTTGAGTGCATAATGTTTTTTTCAGCTGATCAATGGATGCTCTTCCAAGTAGTTGAGCTATTACTACCGCCTATCCCATACCATCTATAATTCTCTGATGATGTTGCTTGTTTGTATGTTTACGGTTTCTACCTTGCCTCCCTGCTGGGCCTGGCTACTTCTTGTCACTGCCAAGGAACATGGAGCACTGTTAGATGATCCCTGACTTTAGCAAAGGCCACTTCTGAAATAAACCTTTGCTGATATATTTCCTGGGAAAACTGGCGATATTTCCAGTCTGTTTGTCACAATATCCCTCGAGGATTTACATTCTTAAATAGTATAATATTCAGGGATGAGATTCTAAATGGTCACTGGAAAACCTTCTCCTGAGTGATAAGATGGCAGGAAGAAGCTACACTTTTTTTCTTTTGCCTTGCTTTTAAGAATATTTTAGCAATTAGTTAAGATTATTATGATTTATTCCTGAGTATCCAGTAATTATACTCCATTGCAGGTGTTAAGAATTTTCTGCAAAACAAACTTCCCAGACTTTCTGTCTCAAAAATGGAAATCTAGGTTAGTATTTGCAATTAAATAATTAAAAATACAAAATCAGATAAAGCAAGTGAGAAGCAATTTGACACTCTACTGCAGAAAATTCTACATTTAAAAGAAGTCACCGGGAAATTAAAATGATATTAAAATAATTGAAATCTGTAGCACAGATAAGCTATTTAGGCTCTGAGAGGATTTATTAGACCCGAAAGCAATCTAGTGCCCTTAGGAATATGATCCCACCTGGCAGAATAGTATGTTCTGCTTTCCTCCCCAAAATCTCTACAAAATCTTTCAGCCTACTGTAGTTCAGGTAAGGAAGTGGGAAAGACCCACTTTGTTGTTTTAGAGTATGTATGATTGTGCAGTGCTGTGGATTCAAATACCAAAAAATATTTTGGATCAAATGTGCCTTTTTCTAGGGTGGTGAGCTGTGGAGCCGTGCAGGAAAAGGCACAGTTGAGCTAAGCAATGCAGTCAGCGGCTACATTTGTACTTCAGTGCTCCAAAGCATCTTTTTGCTTTTGAATACAAAGTGCTAAGAACACTTCGAAATTCTTCAGTGGTACCAGTGTGATTGCAGAATATCATCTATGGAATTGACTTAGCCAAACACGTTGGTTCCATTAGACATATTAGTGGTCATATTATGTTGGTCAATTTAGTTCACCTGTCATTTATCTTTTCCTTTATTGTTCATTTTATTAAGGTTATTGAATTCCTTCTGTATATTTTTAATAATAATACATTTATTTTATATTGTAAACAACAGAAATAAATTCTCAGAAACATACAGAACATTGTTGCACATGTGCAGAATGCACATGAAAGATTTTTATTTAATAGCAATGTAAATGCAGAGATGGCAATTTAAGGATAGTGTAATGGCTAAAGAGAATCTAAAGTGGGACTAAGAAAAACAACCATATTACATTTACATATTACATATTACATTGTATAAACATACAATTTTGACTGCAGTTTAGATCTTCAGTTTACAGTGTACATCTTTTAGGGTGCTCCTCTTTTAGTTTTCATTAATTCGGAAAGTTTACCTAGTCTCACCTTTGTCCACCCACCCCATTACAAAACATTTGTGGCATGATCTGACACAGTGCAGACCGAAAGACAGTATAGTACGTACAACCGAATTGGCACCTTGCTGCACCCAGAATGGTCATCTTTTGGTTAGCAAGGTTCTTTATAAAAGTAACAGAAACAAGTGGCACTTTTATAAAGAATCTTGCTAACCTGTCCGATGTCCCATACTGTGCCTCTATTCTGGATCAGATGGGACTTAACCACAGGAGAAAAGATCAGGATTTAGTTAAAATTGGTAGAGTCCAAGCTGGGTTTTCTAAATCTGTCCATCTGTTATTCAAAGACTATTTTTTCAATCCAAAGTTTATTCAAATGTATGAAAAGGTCAGTCCCTCATTGCTCAGTTACGACACATGTGTGAGCTGTGCAATTGGAAACTCTCTTTCAATTATATGGAGCTACTTCAGGAATTTAACACCCAACCCTATGGCACTTTTGCCTGTTCCTAGTGATGCCCTTCTGCTGTTACATGCCCTGTAAGACTAGAATCTCCCTTATATCCTGCTTGATTATAAAATAAAATAAAAATCCCCACCTAGACAAGCTGTAATAAATAATGTTCTCTGCATAGCAGGAAAAAATAATGATTAGAAAAAAATATGATAGTTAATCAAAGCTACAAAATCTCCAATTCCCTCCTTGATTTGGCATATTAGAACAAATTATTCCTGTAATAGTAGTATCAAACTCCATTACAGCTTTCCTTGCAATACTTGGGTGTGTTATTTCCAAGCCATGTATTGTGATCCTTACGCCGATACCTATGTGATGGGTGTTCCTTTCTCAGGATCGTATTTGAACCTAAAGGACTTTTGCTTCTCTTATTGATAGACAGCTATCAATCTTATTGATATGAAGGAATTATATAGTTAATGTATGGAGGAATTATATAGTCTCATAATTCAGCCTTTCTCTGGAATGTATAGACCCATTAATGGTAAAGTAATGAACGAAAAACACTGATCATGACAATGGTCTCACCACTACTGTTCCTGGAATTTATTGTCATATGTAAGCTGTTTCCTTCAGGCCATTTACACAATCTAACCCTGAGTAAATGTACATGGGTTTTTCCTACAATTTGTTTTAATGCTTTTCTTTCTGCATTATCGGTGGGAAGATTTCATGAGACTCCTTATTCTCAGAAACATTGTCCTTGTGACTAAGGAGACAAAAAGTCTTGCCCACATCTACTTAGGGTGTTTTTTGTAAGCTATTCTGAGATGTGCTGTGCTGTTTCCAATTATTTCCAAAACTGAGGGTCATACAACTTTTCATACATGACTTTTTAAGGGACACTGACTCATAATTCAGATTGCCAAATATCTTCACTGAGCCATGCAATGGCACAAACTTTAACTTAGATGTGTTGTTCTTTTCTTTTATGATAATTTTTGATAATGGGTTTTCTGAAAGAGTCAAAGGTCAAAGGTCATAATAGAGGGTTACTAATAAAGAGGTTATTCTTGTTGTTGAAGTGCTTTCTATATTATACATTGTTTTCTAGAAGTTTCTTAAAATTAATAGCAAGAAATCTAGATCTAGATAATGGCACAGATTTTTTAAAAAGGTAGCTTTGTTCTCAACTTTCCAAGAGCTATTTTAAAGCAAGAATCAACAAGGGAATATATCTTTTGCTTCTTGGGTAGTTTGTTTTCTCCTTGCCATAAGATTGTATAAGAGATCCCAATGCATTATGGAGTATAGATCAGAGTGTAGAACAGATTTTAACTCCTCATTTCTTTGGGAGTATCCTTGGACCTGAAACTTGTGGCATTTACACACTTGATTATATGTGCCTTGTATTAATATCTGCACTGATAACCTTCTGTCCTCCTCTTGGTTATCAAATAACATGCTCATAGCAGCTACAGCAACTGCTGATATAGTCAAGTAATATAAGGAAAGGAAAATATTTAATGTATTTTTAGCTGCTTTAAATGTAATTTGGCAGCTGAAAAACCAGGAAGGAAGCCAACACCATGTGACTAGTTAGTTCCCTGCAGGCTACTAGCAACTGTTCTTTTGGCTGCTCAAGCAAAGGTGGCATGCACAAAATGTGGTTTGCAGTTCAGAACTTGCTTGCTAAAATCTTGACTTTATTCACTTACCAAATGGATCTTCTTTACTTTGCATGCAGTTTTATTGAAGGCTGAGTAATTGCAAAAGATGAAATCTAAAGATTCTCCAAATGTCTTGCTTTTTTTCCTACAAAATCTTACACAATTCAGTAGATCCAAAAGCAGAGAGTTGCTAGCGTTAAAAGAGCAACTTCTTACTGCCTGAAGTGCCTGTTGCAGAGCCAAATGCTTTCATGAGCCTGAGCTTCTAAACAATATTTCCACTTCTAATCTCTACATTGAGGGAAAAAGGAAAAGCCCTTTGTGACAATGCCCTTCATTGAAATAGGATGATCTCTTATTTCAGTCCTTTCTACATTATGAACAGATTCTGAGCTGAGTACTGAATTTAGCAGTATTTTATATAGGCTCTGAATACTATATAGGCTCTGAATAAGTCATCCTTCAAATGATTTATAAATAAGTGCTGCTTCTAACTGCAAGTACACATTTTGTTAAACCCAAATGGGGCTCAAAAATTGAAAAAAACTATCACAATTATTTTCTTTCTTGTTCCCCATATAACAGTAAAACTTTTAGGTCTTTTAGATTATCCAGGTCCATTGTCTGCTCAATGTACGAATCTAAGTTAAATTATCCCCAAGAGATGGCTGGGTAGCCTTTGCTTGAATCCTGAGAAAGACAGCCCCCACATCAGCCTCTTCCTATTGTTAGGAAGTATTTTTTAAATATTCAATTGGAATCCATCTTCCTATAATTTGGCAGTGTTACTACCATGCCTTGCATTATGCTGTGACAGACTTGGCCACTTTTTATGTGAAACTCTTTCATTCTTCTTTCCCCCTATCTTTTACCCATCCAAACATCCTCAGATTCCAGTCTTTTGATCCTCTTCCTACCTCTTCTTTGGACCTGGTCTAACTTCTCTGGACCTTTGTTAAAGTCTGGCACTCAAAGCTGAGCAATACTGTCTTTGTAAGTGGCTCCTGAGAATGCAGAATGAAGGGAAACTTCTGCCTGATATTTGGAAATTATATGTCTGTTCGTGTAGCCTAAGATTGCTCAAGTCTTTTTTGCAGCTAGATCACACTATTGATCCATATTGAACAACTATTATTGTATATTTTTATGTACTATTGTTAAACCAAGGGTCCTCCTGACCTATACTTCTACATTTGGTTTCTACTACCTATGCAAAGAACTTGCCTTTGTCCTCTCTTAAATTTCACTGTTATTTTCAACCCTTTCCTCTGTCACAGGTAGGTTGTTTTTATTTTTATTTCTATCTTCTAGAGTACTTGCTGTCCACAGATCTGGTTATCATTTGGTCAATATTTGCAGTAGACCAACCTCTTCTTGGGAATCTAGGAACAGATTTTTACTTTCAGCACCTTCAGTTTTATCAAGGGGATCTGACATTAGACACCTTGCCATTTGATAATCCAAATAGTAAATTACACAGATTTTATTCATGGAGGTTCATATCACATGGTAGAATTCTTATACAAATTCCTGGTTTAAAATTATACAAACTACCCATGTCCTCATACACAAATATGCTTCTCTTCTATAAAAGTATTGAGGTTGGTGTATAATAAAATAACAGATAGAATATACTGTAATGCCTAAATGAATATAAGAGAATATAGTATGCTAATTATATAGTAACCTTATAAAAGAATAGCAGGACATTTAAAAGCTGTTAATACATCAAAAATGGCAGCAATAAAACTTTATTTCAAATTATATTGCATCTTTTACATCATATTACAACCTCTTTGGAATGAAAGTATCTTCTTTTCCTTGTGAAAGAGATAGAGAGAGGAAGTCTGACATAAAATTGCAATTAGTAGTCTCCGAAAACCACAAAACTGACTACTATAAGAAAAGTCTTCGCTTTTCAAATAGCTGTGAAGGTGTCACAAGCAACAGTTTGACAAATTCAGACAGAAATTACATTACATGTTAGTTAATATTTGTTTGCTTATGGTCTTGGAAATATTTTGGATTATTATCCAATGAATATAGCTTCCAGCAGGATCCTTAAAACTTCATAGATTGTTAAGGCCAAACTAGATAGGGTATAAATATTTCATGACTAACATCCCATTTGTTTATTTCATTGGCATCACATTGATTCAGAAATGCTACCCCACAGAGGGAGTAATTCTTTTTCCCCATGCTATTTTTTTCAATTAAAATTACGACTAAAAGTTATTTTCTTGATGCAAGACACTCTGGAACACTATAGAGGACCTGAACATTTTTAAGAGCATAGAATTAATTTTTCCAAGTAATTGAACAATATGACTTTATATTTGCACTTACGCAGTAGTGACCTACAGCTTCCCAGATATTTCCCAGACAAGTGGGTTTAAACTAATAAATATTTTTCAAGCACCTTCTTTCAGAATTGGAACCAAAAACTATAGTGAAATTCCAGAATACCAGGCATTAGAGAACCAACTCTTCAAAAATGATAGCATCACCCCCAAACTTGATTTTACATTGGGACAAAACAGATGTACAATTAATTTCTCACAGATGGCAATTAGATTTTATGGGTTCAGTTAGGTTAGAGAGAGCCAAAAATTGATTAAACAATTTAGACTAACTTTTAAAAATCACGTTGAATCTGATCCAGATTCTCATTGTTAAAAAATATTTGGCTTTGTTTTATTCTGTTAAATGAAGAGAATTTATTAACAAAAATAAATCAAAGTTCCAGTAATTCTATACTCTACCATTTTCCCACAACAGATTTTCTTGATTTCTATGCTGTATGCAATTCTCTTTCCCACACAATATAAATAGGAAATGTTCAGATTGGTTCTACAATCAATGGTTTGTCAATATGTACAGTTACATAATAGCTTTTTTCAACATTTAGGATGAAGCATAAAAAGTAGATAAGTGAATTCTTAGTTTGCTAATTTTTAAGATTTTGCCATCCCCACAAAGTAACTCTATGACCACATGGATATGAAATGGAAAAACAAATCCAGGTGTTCTAAGGTGGATTGTGAGTAGTTTTGCATGAAAAACATAAAAGAAGCCTCAACTGTGAAAACTGTACTCAGTGAAAAGAAAGACTGAAAGTAGTCAAAAACACATTCACTTTGTATTACAAGTAGGTGGAAGAGCTTTAACTTTTGTGTATTCCATCTGAATCATGTTTAGAAACATGGTAGAATTCCCTTTAACATTTATTAAAGGAAGACTTGTGGATGTTTGAGCTCCTACACAACTTTAGAAAATTGTGAAAGAAAATAAAAATAAAAAAGAAACTGCTTGTAATATTACAAATACCCTGTTTCCCCCCAAATAAGACATCCCCTGATAATAAGGCCAATCAGGCTTTTGAGCGCATGGCAATAAGGCCAAGCGCTTATTTCAGGGTTCAAAAAAATATAACACAGAATCTTATTTTTGGGAAAACACGGTAATAAATTATACAGAAAAAGAAATTAAACATTGATTCAAAAGCAAGCCTTACTGAAATTGAAACAATTTGTGGGTAGACAAATTTGTTTTGTCTTTTTGTACAAAGACAAAAAGACAAAACAACAAGCACTAATAAAGACAATAATAACTGGATTGGAAATTTCAAAAGGTTGATGGACTGACATGAGCTGTAAATCATATTACAACCGACGGGTCTGCCTTTAAATAATTTACACTATATGGCTGAGGAAAAAAAATCATGCTAATGGAAAGAGTATTAAAGCTGAAGCAATTGAATAAAGTATTTTGAAATACAGTAAGGAAAATGAAGCACTAGAAATATATTGGTAAATCATATCCGGCACATTTCAACTTTAGAAGAACTTTATTTGGTGAGATATTTAACTGAAAAAGAGCATGGCTAAGTTTAAAAGTGATGGATAATGATGGATTCTGAATGGATCAAATCTCCAAAACATATACAGATGAATACAGATCTATTGTATACAATATACTGTATACTGTACTGTACACAGATACACTACAGCAAGAAAAGAAAAGGCCTATGCTAGTAAGCAGCATGATTAACACATTCATAATTGGTGCTGCTATTTAGACTCAAACATTCAGAAGATATACAGGTAGTCCTTGATTTACAACCAATCGTTTTGTGAGCATTTGAAGTTACAAAGGCATTGGAAAAAAGTGATACGACTGTTTTTCTCACTTACGACCCTGGCAGAATCCCCATGGTCATGTGATCAAAATTCAGATACTTGACAACAGCCATGTATTTATGATGTTGCAGTGTCCTTGGGGATCATGTGATCACCTTTTGCGACCTTCTGACAAGCAAAACCAATGGGAAAGCCAGATTCACTTAAAAACCATGTTATTAATTTAACAATTGCAGTGTCAAGCCTGGCTTGCCATACCTGGGCGGGGGGGGGATGGGGAAACTGCTGCGGGGACAGCGTGACAGCTGCAGGAGTGGTGTGGTTTCAGTGGCTGGCATTCCAGGTGTTCCCAACAGCTTCCTACTCCTTTGGCCGGTGTGCCCATTTCCATCAGTTGATCAGTGCTGACGGTGGCACAGCTGACAGCTGGAGAACTGTGAATCTCTGTTTCCTAGCTGCTGCAGTTCCTAATGGCTATGGCTGTGCCAGAGTGAGCCGGGAAGACCTGGAAGGATGAACGAACACAGCCGGATGCTGGCTACGGGGGTGGGCTGGGCCATGGGCATGCCTATATTAATCCGGAGTTATTTACAGTGCTGGTAGGCGATAGCTCCTAGCGCTGCCTTTCTCTCAGGAGTCCGTATGCCAGCTAATCAAACACAGAAGCAAGGTTACTTGCTGCAGGTTTTAATGCGGCCGCAGTCTGGCATGACTGAGTTATAACAGTTACAAAGTCAGCACTGGGAGCTATTCCGCATTTGATTAGCTAGTACTGTATATGTAGCTAGCATCTCACTGCATGAGATGCAGTGATTCACAACGGTGACAAGAAATGTCATAAAATGGGACAAAGCTCAATAACTGTCTTGCTTAGCAATGGAAAATTTGGGCTCAGCTGTGGTCATAAGTCAAGAACTACCTGTATTGGAATGCAAAGATAAAGACAAAGATTATAAAATGACTATATGCTCTAAAATGATGTGAAGTGAATATTGCGTCAAAGTGGTATGTACATCATTGTTGAAAATACATCAGATTAAAGAACTCTGTGGTTATTTTTATACTTTATTGATTTTATTGTAATTTCTTCTATTATTGTGAGCTGCCTAGAACAGACCTGGGCATTTTACAGCCCTGAGGCCACATCTGACCCTTTAGTTGTCCCTGTCCAGTCCGCGTGAGACCAATCGGAAATTAGAAGTCAAATGTAAATAAGTGTATGCCATGCATGCAATAGAACTGTGTGTGTATATATATATATGTATATGTATATAATTTACATATGTGTGTGTAGGCGTGGCTATGCACCTTCACAGTAAACAAAATCATATAATTTACTAGTTTTTTATAAAGCAATAAAATTTATATTGAGCAGAATTAAGTTCAGCCTATTGATTCGGCCTTCCACAACAGTCCCAGTTTCTTATGTGACCCCTTGGAAAATTGCCCACTCCTGGCCCAGAGTCATTGAGAGTCTGATGGCATTAAAATGTAATAATTTTTTACTATTATTCAGTATCAGCTTGTTTCCAAATACCTCAGTGAAATAAAATGCCTTGCAGTGTTGAACACTGCTGCCTTACACACTCCTATTAAATATGTTAAATAGTACTGTTGCATGCCACTTTCCTTGCTATCCTCAGTGATTTCATAAATGTTTTTGGCAGTTCATATATGGTTTTCTGGTGGGACTCCAATGATCAGGGCTGAATGACTCTTCAAATAATTGAATTAACTTTCAGCACAGAGACATTGTCCAGGTTGCAGAAGATGATGACATAAATGAAATCAATCAACATTGTCTGGTATTCTTATTTTCTGGAAATGTTAGGCACTAGCTGCTGACTTCTGCTTCCTTTTATCACGTTATATTGATATTGTAGTCTATGCAAAGAAAAATTGGTGCCAAAGCAAGTTTTCCCTTAAAAATAAACAAAATGCAGTGCAAGAGTTATAAAGATTCCCAGGAGACAGAAAGCAGAATATTGGGTAGCAGGAAAGACACATGTTTCTCATACCTTTGAATAAGAAAAACAGATAAAAGTTCATATCCATACATCTAAGCTGAGTTCTTAAGGATATATTGACTATTTATGCCTGGTATTCTCAAAACTAGAAAACAGAGGTGGTATTATTTTCTATAAGCTGCGTTATAAACTAATTTTTAATATTTATAACAATAAAGCAAAATGGTTCGTTGAGAATTAAGCTTCTGAGAAGATTCTGCTATTTGACTTTGAACAGAAGCTTCAGTCTCACAATGGGAAGCAGGATTTCATGGGAGGAGGAGAATCTGGGCTTGTTTTTTGGATATCATCAATGAAAATGGGAGGACATTCTTGACTACATTTTTGAGGAGAGGGGAGATGTGTGAAGAACAAAATAGCAACATTTGTGAAGGGTCATTCGAAGAGTCTGTCAGGTGGATATAGTATGTTTTGCCATGTGCTTTAGACTCCCCACCCTAGTGATCTCCCTTATGGAGAGAGATCCAGGGAGAGCAGTGTGGTGGCCTAGCGATGAAAATGCTTGCCTCCCATCCAGAAGTTGAGAGTTCAGGTGGCAGCAGATGTTTCTCTCCTAGGGCACAAAGACAAAACATCTGCTGCGAACTCTGAGTGGCGTCAGGAAGGGCATGTAGGCAGTAAATGCTCATTGATCCAGTCGCCCTGATTTTATCCTAAATTAAGGGATTGCTACAGAGGCATAAAAAGGGAGGTTTTTAAAAAGCCTACTTCAAATTTTGAAAGTATGCTGTGAGGAATCTTTGAAAAAGGAGGAAATGGAAAAGTTATCTATTCAATAAATGTTTGCAAAGGGAGGCTAGATGAGAAAGTGCCACATTACTAAAATGCAGTTTACTATCTCTTCTATAGGATGCTTTCAGCTATCCCTGCTTGCTTCTGTTCTTTTTCTGGATATATAAAACTTAAGTTCAGACCAAGCCCTTGGACATGGTTGGACATTATTTCATTTTCTCAGAAAGCCTATGGAACTCGTTTGGGGCTCAGAGGCTTTTTTTTGGGGGGGGGGATGTAGCAGAGCTTTTTCTTTGCTTTCCAGTATGCTGGCAGTTTTTGGCTACCTAAGCACTTTTGGAATGAATTTGAAATTAGGACAAAAGATCAAATTTTTCATATTTTCCACTGGAGAGCAAATTAAGAGAGCAAATTATTAGAGGAAAAGACAGAAAATGAAATAAGTGTTGTTTACATGATATAAGTCCATTTTAAGTTGTTGCTTTCTTTTCTATTGTCTTTCTAGGCGGCAGCACAGGCACTTCCCCAACAACCTCCAGCACAGGGACCCCCTCACCCTCGGCATCTTCCCACCTCCTGTCTCCATCCTGTTCTCCTCCAGCCTTTCATTTAACCCCCAACACTTTCAATGTTGGCTGCCGAGAGAGCCAGCTTTGTAACCTGAATCTCTCTGAGTATCCACCGTGTGCAAGAAGCAACATGGCTGCCCTGCAGAGCTACCCAGGCTTGAGTGAGAGTGGATACAGCCGGCTCCAGAGCGGGTCTTCTGCTGCTGCTCAGCCATCGGAAAACTTCATACCTCAGCGGACTCCAACTCTGATCTCAGGAATGCCTGCTCCTTCTGCCCTGTCCACTAATGGCAAAATGGAAGCTTATGGTGGCCAGCTGGGATCATTCCCAACATCTCAGTTCCAGTATGTCATGCAAGCTGGCAACCCCACCTCCACTTCTTCTTCTTCTTCTTCTTCCCATATGTTTAGCGGTGGCCACATGCAACAGAGTTCCTACAATGCCTTTTCCCTTCACAACCCTTATAATTTGTATGGATACAATTTCTCAGCTTCTCCAAGGTTGGCAGGAAGCCCTGAAAAACTGGCCACCACACAAAGCACTTTACTTTGTTCTGCTCCTTCCAGCGGGGCCTTTGGAGAAAGGCAATACCTTTCAACAGGGATGGATCACAGCATGCACGTGATCAGCCCCCCCAACAGTAGCCAGCCTACAGCCAGCACTTGTGAGAATAGGCAATATGGGGCTGTCACAGGATCATCTTCACAAATGTCTATGCACATGGTTTAAATGATGCTCAAAGCCTTCGCCTTGGCCAAATTGTGAACAAATATCTCATTTTATCTACTGGTGGTTTCATCCTGGTTGCTTTTCAAATTTAAACTGGACTTGTATTTGAATGCTCAATGGAACCTAAGCCAACTATAGCTATATTTCAAAGAACTGAATTGTGCAGACTGGAATCAAAAGCCATGTGGAACTAAATAGCTTCCATTTTCAATGGATGCATTTTAAAAATAGAGAAAACTGTTTACAAAAAATAGGGGCCGTGCTTTACAGTATATGCAATAATTCTGAGTTGGGTGTGAACTGTTCCCAACAGAAGCCCAGTGTTTTTGCCCCCTCCCTTTTTTTTGAAGTTTCCCAGATGTGTGCACCAATCCCGAAGATTCAAGCTGTCCTATATAACTGCACTATCGGAAATAGACAACTGCCAAAATGCCTTCTTGTTATCTACATTTATTACTTCAAGTTCATAGTCATCTCTCACTCAGCTTGGTGAACATTTTATCTGACTGGAATGTCTCTTCTTGAGAGAATTTTGCCTTTTCTATTTTGGGGATATGTGGTTCTTGCCAGAGAACAGTATTTTTTTCTCTTTACAAAATTTTGCCTGAAGAGGAGAGGAAACACTCATTAACCTTAAAAGATTTTCTTGATGTATGCAGGCAGGGAATTGTTTTTATAGCAGGCTTATCTGGAAACAAGCATGAGTGCTGCCCACATCTCATTTTGAAAAGGAATAAGGGGAAGTTGTGCTCAACTGAACATTCAGGGGCTTATATAAAATGCAAAAAATTGGCAAGCCATGTGCAAAACATTTATCTTCCCCAGGAGGTAGTTATAAAGGAAGAATTTCTCTTAGTCAGGGGTTGTGTTGAGTGGACAGGCAGAAGCCTCGTTGCAAAGAGTTACAACAGAAGGCCTGTTCTGTCTGCTGAATAGGCCAAGAAATAAGTGCCTTTCTCAAATATTTCTCTCTTCTAATATTATTTTTTCTTAATCTGTTGGAAAGTAAGTAAGCAAATGATGCTCAATAAAAAGAGTAAAGTGATCTTTTAAGTTAAAGTGTGAAAATGAAATTGCCAAATAACGTGAATACAGGAACTGCAGTAGAGAGGTTGTTTTGATGTGTTGTAGATAAATGTATTTAATATGTTTCTAGCATTTGTGGGAGGGAGGGGAGTACAATATTATGAATATTAAAGAGGGTGATAAAAGTGTATGTAAAATATATATTAAGAAAGAAAGTGTATAAAGATTTGCCTTATGCAGAGAACTCTGTTTCTAGGTGCCAAGCACAGAGCTTATACAAAATAAACTTTTGCCCTTTTTGTGTTTTGTCTGTCAGGAAATAAAATTGATACACTATAAAATCAAAATGGCAATAACTGTTCACAGTGAGATGAGCCCAGTTTTCTTCAGGCCTTCAAATTAACTGAGAGCTGAGAGCTACCCTGGTACATGCTTTAGGCAGGCTAGCTGGTTTCTAACTAAATTTTAGAACATAGTATTTATCCTATTCATCTATACCAGGTTTCTCAACCTTGGCAACTTTAAAATTTGTGGACTTCAATAGCAATAGCAATAGCACTTACATACCGCTTTACAGTGCTTTACAGCTCTCTCTAAGCTCTTTACAGAGTTAGCATATTGCCTCCCAAAATCTGGGTCCTCATTTTACCCATTTCAGAAGCATGGAAGGCTGAGTCAACTCTAAGAATTTCCAAGTAGCATGCTGCCTGGGGAATTTTGGGAGTTGAAGTCTACACATTTCAAAGTTGCCAAGGTTGAAAAATATCAATCTATGTATTCATTGTACTTCCTTCTTTTTAAGTAGCCTTAATATAATTATAGAACTGGGCCCCAGATAGATCCTATCTACGGTATTTTCCATACTCGTTTCCTCACATTAAAAGATGTGACACTTTCGGTTATTTTAAAATTTTGCCTTTTAATGTAAGCCATTCCTAAATGAAAACAAAAAACAAAAAACCAGAAAAATCTGCATTGTATATTTTTACCCAACAAAATTCAGACAGAACCACATAAAAAGCAATATAGACAGAGAAGAACCCCATCCTCAAAGCCAGCAAGGGAAGCCCATTCTGTACTAGTGGTCTCTATGGTAGATGAATAAATATTATGAAAGAATGTCCAGATGTAGTTTTTGGTCTGATCTATCTTGGCATTAACAGTTGAATGTCTTTTAAGGAAGGCCACTAAGTAGTGGAAGTTTGCCTGATTTCCATGCATAGGTTTCCAAGTCCGGTCCGTTAAAAAAATGAGGTAACAACTGGAAAGAAGCTGAAGATCTTGGCAATAATAATAATAAAGTAATAATAAGGCTGATTTTCCCCCAAGAAGTTCTTTAAGTGAGATGGGTGGGACATAGAATCTTTGATAATTTTTGACCAGGGCAGCAACAAAAACTAGAAATAGCAGAATTTACAAAGAAAAAAAAGCTTGTGACTTTTTTTTTCACATTATAGTAACCTTGCAAGCAATGAAAGCACTTTGGTCCCTGCTTATTATGCCTTTGGTGCCTGCATTTACTTAGGGCTTTTTCACAGCAGCCAATGAAATGAAAGCTACAGGAACATTATGCTATTTTACAGGGTGGTCGTAAGCTACATTTACTCAGTTACATTCCCCATCTTTCCAACATGCAAAATAGGAAATATTCATACAGTATTTGACGGAAGTAGAATTGTTAAACTATTGTAAGCATTCTAAAAACAGCTAGGCTAACATCCTGAATTAGTTCACTGAAATCTCTGTGTAGGCCAGAGGGCTGACATATATTGGAGTCTTTGTTCCGATCTCCAGATCAGGCATCTCTTTTCTTCTGGCTCAGGACTATCAAAGAATCAGAATAACCAGACACTTGAGGTAGCATAGCCATGGGGGCAATTGTCATTGGCTTCTGAAACAAAAGTGTGTTTCAGATAGTATGATTTTACAACTAGATCTGTTAACCGCAGTGTCTGTTTTGAACTCGGCTTTCAACCATCCGAAAAATGCAGCCTTGATATAAGCTTAATTCAAGAGAAAAGCCCTTAGCAGCAACATTTTTTAGTTTGCTGGGTATTTAGTTTCCTAATTGCATTGGATATTTCAAAATAGGATGTTCCAGTTCCTGCAAAGTGTGCTCAGGGACCAATTTGGTATGTGCAGGGAAATGGCAAAGGGGGCCTCTTTACTTGTTCCGTGACATGGCAAGATGAATAAAGACTCCATTGAGCCTCCTGTATATGTCACTGTATATCTTCAGTTAAAGTTGAGTATAACACCCAGAAATTCTTGCCATATATGCAGCTGTAATATCTGAATTTTCCCCTCATCATTTGCTTCCACAATGGCACTACTGGGAGATTTTTAATTCAGTTTTCAGCTACCATTTTTCATTTTTGCCAACATTTTAACAGCTCAAATAGAACAAAGTTATTTATGATGTCTAAATACTTGCTCTAATGCTTCTCCCAGGCCCAGAAGGGAAACAGAAGCCATGAACATTTCAGTGAACCAAAGCTGTATATAACATTCCCACCATAGAATCCATCCAGGCATTCAATCTTCTGTTGGCTTCTCAACTCCACTGCAGTTTTCTGTAAGCATGATCAGAAGCTGAACAAAAACAGAAAACATCATTAACTCTTATACATTTCTGTAGTGATAACAGAATGAGACAAGTCTGCTCCCAATTGAATGTTGCCCATTCATTTTATTTTTTATTTTATTTTATTTAGTTTGTCGAACATGTATAAGATAACAGGTATAGGTATAAACATGACATGAACAAGGAATGAGTACAAATAAATGGGGACAGTAGGACAGAGACGGTAGGCATGTTGGTGCGCTTATGCACACCCCCTTTATGGACCTCTTAGGAATGGGATGAGGTCCACGGTAGACAGTTTAAGGTTGAAGCTGTGGGGGTTAGAGGATGTAACAATGGAGGCAGGTAGCGCATTCCAGGCGTTGACCACTCTGTTGCTGAAGTCATATTTTCTGCAATCGAGTTTGGAGCGGTTTACCTTGAGTTTGTATTTATTGTTTGCCTGTGTATTGTTGAGGTTGAAGCTGAGGTAGTCATTGACAGGTAGGATGCTGTAACAGACAATTTTGTGTATTATGCTTAGGTCAGACCATAGGCGGCATAGTTCCAGGTTGTCCAAGCCCAAAATTTCAAGCCTGGTGGCGTAAGGGATTCTATTGTGAGCAGAGAAGTGGGGTACCCTTCTTGTGAAATACCTCTGGACCCGCTCAATTGCATTAATGTCAGATATACAGTGTGGATTTGTGGATTTGAGATGAGTACTCCTAGGTCCTTGACAGAGTGAGGGTCATCTACGAGGTCATATCCATCCAGCTTGTATTTGGTGTTCTGGTTTTTGTTGCCAATGTGTAGGACAGAGCATTTGTTAGTTGAAATTTGGAGTTGCCAATTGCGCAACCATTCTGACAGATAGTCGAGGTCACTTTGTAGGGCAGCAGCATTGTCGGTGGTGTTAAATAGTTTTACGTCATCAGCGAAGAGGACACAACTGCTTGTGATATGATCGCAAAGGTCATTTATATAAAGCAGAAAGAGTGTGGGTTCTAAAACACTGCCTTGGAGAACACCGCTGTTAACTGGTGCCATGTTTGATAGGGTGCTCCGTATTTTGACTACTTGTTGCCTGTTTGACAGGAACGCAGCTATCCACTTGTGCAGTGATCCGGCAATGCCGTAAGCGCTTAGTTTTAACAGTAGTTTGTCGTGTACCAACTTTTCTTAGCAACTTTGACCCTGCTGAGCCTTATCTTCCACAATTTCACATTCATTTCTTTATCCTGCCACAAATGACCTCCAACATCTAATCGGATGGTAAGATTTAAAAAAGTCAATCAATCAATTTCCAGCACAATGCTAGTTATCTAATTGTGAAACTTTATTAACAGCCTGATGCATTTTTAAAATAAAGAAACAATTTTCCATGCTACATCTTTCACCTAAGTAGAGCCAAAACAGACTGTGAGCAACTCAGTACTTCATGGACATCTTTAGTGACAATTCAATTAATTCAATTGATTCAATTAACTATCTGAAACAACTTTTTTTGCTGTATGAAATATTTATAACCAAGTGCTCACAAAAAGTTAATATTTGAGGGGAGGTTGAAAAACATTATTCTGTACTTGCTGTTCCACAGGAAACTTCTAATAACTGCACTTTTGAGATACCTTAAAATGAGTGAATATATACAGGTAGTCCTCAATTTATTATTACAATTGGGGCTGGAAATTGGTTACTAAGTAAGCTGGTCATTAAATGAGACACCCCCAATTTTATGAATTTTGTGACCATGTTCGTTAAATGAATCCCCATAGTTGTTAAGTGAATCACATTATTATTACGTCAATACAGCTTCCCACATTGACTTTGCTTGTTAGAAGCTGGCTGGGAAAGTTGCAAATGATGATCACGTGACTCTGGGTTGCCAAATCGAATTCTGATCAAATAACCATGGGGATCCTGCAACAGTTGTAAGTGTGAGAATTGATTGTAAGTCATTTTTTTCAGCATTGTCATAATTTTTGACAGTTGCTAAACAAATGGTCATAAGATGAGGACTGACTATATATGAAGTGCATCCAATTCTTTTATTTTCTTTTAAAGGCCTAAAAATAATGTTTCCCTATTTCTTTTCTGATGGGCTAAGTCTGCAGTTTCACTCAATCTGTGAAACACTAAGAAAAGGTGTTACGGTTGATTCTTAATGAAAACTTAAAGGGCAGAACAAGAAGTAATGGGTGGATGATCATTAAAGAGACATCCAACCTAGAATTAAGGAGAAATTTCCTGACAGAATAATCAATCAGTGGAACAGCTTGCTTCCGGAAGTTGTGGGTGCTTCATAACTGGAGTTTTTAAGAAGTGACTGGACAGCCATTTGTTTGAAATGGTACAGTATCTCCTGCTTGGGCAGGGGGTTGGACTAAAAGATCTCCAAGGTCACTTTCAGTCCTATTATTCTATGTTCTAAAACCATCTAGCGATATGCTGAGATGTGCTGACTGTATTGCCTTCAGCAATACTGCTTTTGAAACAGCCAAGTCATAGCTTTAGTCTGAGCTATATATTGCTGTTGCTGTATATATTTTCTACACAGATGCCAGTGCCATGCGGTACATATTGTAGAAAGCTGAACTTTCAGTTTCCCAAGCCCCTTTCTGCCTTACAGAGCACAACTGAGCAGGAGAGAAGGAAACCCAGCTGACCTGTCTAGTTGGGGAAAGCAACTGCCTCCCCCCGCCCCAGGGCTCAATCCATACAGCTGTTTGCTACTTTGCTCTGCAGTGTTGATGCAACACTAGAACTCCTAACACTATTGGCATCATGGCAACATTTCTGAGCCACCTGCTGCTCAAGTGTTTCCCGTTTGGGCTGCCAACTGTCTCACAGTGGGAAATAATCCTCTAATTTGTGCTGCTCTGGAAATATAGCAATTATGGAGTCACTGTTGAAAGAGATGGTGGTTATCCGTTCAAATATGCTTTTGAAATCATAACAATCATTTTTTTTAATCTTTTCCAAAAGCAAAAAGAACAAGAAATCCATCCTATATATTAAACAAAATGCATATATAGAGAATCACATTAGTTTTGCATATGGCTCACATACAAGAAAATTACTATTAAATTGAGTGCATTTAGTAATATAAAAATGGTATATGATTAAGATATGTATTCCAAACTTATCAATGAGCCCCCACAGTAACATTGTGAGACTGCATGTCATTGTACAATTGTGAGAAAAAAAATGTTTCCCTCCATTTCTATTGATTTCAACGATTTCCAAACTGTAAATATATACTTATAAGGGCATACTCACTCACAAAATCAATGAGTCTTTCAGAAAAAAATAATTTATTTCCCAAACTGAGCAATTGTAGGGTATGACTCCTTCACCATAGGAATTACATGCTGAGTTACAATGAGCTAAATCCACCATTTCTTTTTTTAAAAAAAACAAGGTTCCAGCAAAACCAAAACCAAAACTATTTTAAATCAATTAAAAAAGTAGGTGCTAAATGGTCTTTCTCTGAAATGTTTGTGGTAATAATCACTCTAGTTCTTTATTTCATGTCATCCTATGCTCCCAAACATCTATCTTGGTGAATTCTCCTAACCATTTTTATATTAGTATTGTGAATATTATTTTATAGAGAACATATTGAAACTCTTACTACTTGAGAGTGTTCTGGAGCACTGACGACTGACAAATATCTAAATGTCAAAAGATACATTACTTGAAGATACTGCTACTCTGTTCTATATTGGAACTCTTAAAATATTGGAATTCTTACAATTAAAATGATCATAAAGTTCAGGCAGGAGTTGTCACTATTCAAAGAGATGAAAAAAGAGTATCTTCTGTCACATTAATAACATTTCATCTGATTTAACATCTACCTTGTTGGTACCATAATAGAAAGGAAAATTTCATATATGTCAAGGTAATTGGAGCCTAATCTCATCCAATATTCAAGGTAAACCAAATATGCTAATTTCAAAAGGAAAAGGTCAAATGTCTCATGAGGACAAATAGGAAAACTTTACCATTCACTACTCTTAAGAAAAACTTTACAACATTAACTTAACTTTAGAAAATTAAAATCTTCTTTCCTAACTGAAGCTTTCTATATGAAAATGGGGAAAAAGTCCTTTAAACTCCGAAAAGTAAATGTTAGGAATATACAGTCAAGTATCCTAGGCATTATCAATATAGGCATTATCAATGGTCATTTTTAAACATTAACTTTATCCTAAGTATTCAATGAAGTGAGACCGAACAATTCAGAACAATTTATCTCTCTGAGATACAGCATTAAGTATTCTCAGCCCAAGGAAAATTATTGCCTTTCTACCCGAGTGAAACTGCCTAGAGAAAGTTGATTTTGGCATCTTAGACGAGGTCTGTTTTACTGCAATTTATATTGTATTCAGGACTCCAAAGACAAAAGTTTGTTTTGCTAATTTGAGTAGGGAAGACTGTGTGCCATCAATAATTACTAACTGTTTTATTCTGCTTGAGTTAATTAATAACATTGCAAATATCCATACCTGCCTACTCTAACATGCTAAAGATCCCAAATATAAATTAAGCAATAAGAGGATATTCTTGAGATATGCTTCTATGTTGTACAGTATATGCTGTACTAAAACTTAAAGCTTCAGGGTTTACTAAAAATCTTAAATTGTCACCTCCTTGCAATAAGTACATTCTGTTTAGTTAGGAAGTATTAAGTTTATTACATTTTCCGCATCACTTAGTAAGTATGCTAGGTAATTTTTACTACTTACGGGAACTTCTTGGCTTCCGGTTGTGGAGGGGGAGTGAGTAGCAGCTTTGTGTCTGCTCTCCTTTTAACTCTCTATTTTATCCTTTTTAAAATACTCTTTCAACTTTTAAATCAATTTTTAACTTTTAACTTTGTTTTCCTTTCACTTCTTATTCTCTATTTTTATTTTTAATTTAAAAAAAACACTCTATTTTAAATCAATTTTTAACTCTCAATTTTACTATTTGAGAGGTTCATTTTTTACTCCAGGTTCTACCTCAGCTTTTACTCCAGTAAAGCATTCAGTGAATGAGAGGAAAGTCTTCCCTACTAAGCAAACCAGCTATCCATGGCAGCTATCCAACGCACAGACAACCTAAGATCCTGACTGTGGCTTCTTCATACAGCGACTAATTTGCCCCAGGGAAGAACCTTTGCAGCTGTGTTTAACTGGAATTCAGATGGCCTCTCCCAAGGGGAAGAAAAGAAAGACGGCACAGTGCTCACCAAACAGTAAGGAAGGTGGAACCAAACCACAAAAACAACAGAAAATTGATGGATTTTGTCAGCCTATACAATCAACAGTGGGTCGTGCATCCTCCCCCCTTTCCCTGCCGGATAGCTGTGATGCTTTGGCATTGTTTGGGGATTCTCCCCTGGAATGAGAACTGCAGGCAGAGGAGAACCAATCAAGAAGCCAGTTAAGAGGTTTGCGAACCCCTCCGCGTAATTGGATGACAAATGACTCAGCAACTTTAAATGAATCAGCTCCAGGCCGGGATAAGGGCCTAGAGTCGGAGTTTTACAACCACAGCGAATTAGCTTTAGGACTTGAAAACCAGCTAAGTGATAGTACAAGGGATTTTATTAGCCGACACAGTATGCTCACTTCTCAGACAGTCTTGGCCATTTTTGACCAGTTTGCAGAGGTGCGTTTAAAGTTGGACTCTGTGATCAATTTTATTGCTGCGGCACAGATGAAAAAGCCGCAGGTATGTTCAACTGGCTGCCAGACAGAACAACCTGGCCAGTTACCATCAATGGTGCAATCGAGGGAAAGAGCAAGCGGACAACATATTGACTGTAAGCGTGGAGAAAAAAAAAGAGACGGTGAGCTGGTTGGGCCTGAAATCCCACGGTACAGGACTGGTGGGGGGGGGGGGGGACAGGCGATTATTGAAGGAGCAGATTGTATTGAATATATATAATTCTGAGATAAATGCAGGTAGATGGTCTTCAAAAAGACAGATAGTGACCCCTTTTTCACAGTTTACCGGATGTGACAAGGGGGCAATAGATTTGGCAGCATATGAATATCTTCCACAATGTGATAATTATTTCAGAATTCTTTTTAAGTTCAAACAACAGCTCTTCCCAAGCCTGCTTATGCGAATGAGAGGATTCTTGGCTTTTTATCAAATTTTACCTTCCCGAGTTTTTTTTAGTGGTGAGGTCAGCCCGTTAATCCAGAGAGCCCCTAGGGAGAGCGCGGTAGTGCATGGGACAGCTGATTGGGAAAATGGACCGAATAGGGAAAGCAGACTGGCCGAGGCAGGGAGGAGATTTAGTGTTACAGAGGAAATGTAGGTTAGGGTTTTGGACCCAGCTGAAGTGAAATTTCCTTCAATTGGCTTGGTGCAAGATGAAACATTCGATTCTGCCTGTTTGGAAACTTTTTCCTCACTTTCACTAACGGAGCAGCAAGAAGTACTTAAAAAACTTAAAGAGACGAGGAAGCTGCTGAAACAGACCATTTCCTCTGCCGCTCCTTTGGCGTCGATTGTTCTACCCCCTTCAAGGCATGATGCAGTTCCAGAGAGTCAGCAGCCTATAAACCCAGGAAGCCTGATGCCCATGTCTATACAGCACAAGGTGCCAGAGACAGTAGATTTGATAATGCAAAGTGTTGTGGGACAAACATCGGAGATGGAAGGCACCCAGGAAGGAATCCCCCAGTCCCCCTTAGTGACAAAGATGATACCAAGAAATGACATAAATGCAGTGCCTCATACAAAATCATTTATCGTGGAGGCAGAGATTAATAGAGCCCTTGGACCTGCAAGCCCAAAAGTAACAGGCAGTGCAATGATGCCCAAACAGACTTCTATGGAGCTCAGACGATTAAATGGGTGTGTGAGTGTAAATGAGGGAGGAGGGGTAGGAGAGATTATCCAAGAAGCCTGACTAGGAAATAGTGAGCAATCACTTCCTTCAAGAGTACACTTCCTCTCTTGGAATGTGGCAGGATGGAGAGGAAGTTGGTGCACAGATGACTGTATTAAATTTTTAAACAGGTACCATGTAATTGCCTTGCAGGAGACTTGGGTTAGCAGCGATGAGACCCCCGTTGGTTTAATATTTGGCAGCTGCCAGCAAGGAGAGTAGCTAAAAAGGGAAGAGCCTCAGGAGGATTGGGCATCTTGGTAAAAGCCGAACTAGGATGGAAGGGAAATGAGATATGCTCGGATTCTGGCCCTCTATTTTTTCAAGCAATCCATTTGGCATATGAAGGGAAGTCAATGGTATTTGTAAATGTGTACGTTAATCCAGCAATGGGCGATTTGTGGGAGGCCCTAGAGGTAAAAATATTAGATATACGTAAAAAATTTATAAAAACACCTCTAATTTTGGCAGGAGACTTTAATGCACGTGTGGGTCCCTCGTTGGAACCTTTTATTGAAAATGGTACAATTCCAGATGGATATTTACATAACCAACAATCATGGGTCTTCCAAGATAGGAAAAAGAACAAAGATGGGGGGAAATTTCTAACAATGGTGTACAACTGTAACCTTCAAATTGTAGGCCAGTATTCGGCGGTTAGAAGGTACCCCATAACTTTTTTTGGCCCCAAGGCATGCAGTTCTATTGACTATTTTTGTGTTTCTCACAGTTTAGTATCAGGGGCAACCTCGGTCTTGACGTTACCAAGGCCAGAAAGTGATCATCTCCCAATTGAGACGTCCCTGGCAATCCCTTCTGACTTAAGGAAAAGGAATCAAACAATTCAACAAATAGGCCTCAACTGAGAAACAGCCCATGAGAGAAGACTAACATGGAAAAGGGTTGATAGCAAAGCAGTGACTGAATTCATGAATTCACCATGTATGGAAGCCTTAGCACATATATGCGCAAACAGTATGGGTGAACAAGAGCCTATAGTATATTTTGCGGAAATATGCCATAAATTGAAGCATTTTTCCATGACTACCAAGCCAATGGGCCAGTCTGATTTTAGTTACTCAACATGGTTTGATAACGATTGTAAGGAAAAGAAAAAACAGTTTAGGAAATCACTTAGGAAATACTTAATCAGCCCAAACATGGAATTACAGAAGGAGTATATTACTATAAGGCAGAAATATAAGCAGCTACTGAAGAGAAAAAAGGCCTCCTATATTGACAACTTATGGGTTGGCCTAGAACAGGCAGCAAAGCTGGCCTCACCCACACTATTCTGGTTGGAGGTCTCAAAAATTATTAGAGATAGAAAACCAATAAGCGACCCAAACATTAGTGCAGAAAGTTGGGAGAAGCATTTGGCCACTCCAGCAGCAGTGGAAAGCTCTGATGAGGCTATATCCTCTCCGAGCTTGATACAGGAATATGAAGCCTTACTGCAGTGGGAAGAAGTGTCAATCATGGAGGTGAGGAGTTTAATCTCCTCCCTGAAGACAAACAAAGCTCCAGGACAGGATACGCTCCCGGCATCGTTATTTAAAGATAACATAGCCTGGTGGGCGCCCGTCCTCGCGGGTCTCTTTACTTTTATCAATAGAACAGGGCAAATTCCTGCCAGTTGGCGTTCATCAATAATTATCCCTTTACATAAAAAAGGCTCTAGAGATAACCCAGATAATTTCTGATTAATTAGTCTAATCAATATTTCAGCAAAAATTTATGCTAAGTATTTGCTTCATAAATTAGAGGACTGGATAATGAGAAATAACATTTTAGCTGAAGAGCAGTCAGGTTTCAGGAGTGGAAGATCTACTATGGATAATTGTTTTGTGCTGGACCATCTAATAACAAAGTTTAAGTTTTGGAAAAAAATCACTGTATGTGGCATTCATAGATTTGAAGGCAGCCTTCGATACAATTGATAGACAAATTTTATGGGATAAATTAGAGGCCATGAGAACTGAAAAGAAATTGTTATATCTAATTCGATTGTTATACACGGAAACCCAAGTAAGAGTTCGAGTGAATAGGTCAGGATCGGTAACAAATGCAATCCCAATAAAGAAGGGCGTCAGACAAGGTTGCATCTTAGCCCCAACACTTTTCAACTTATATTTAAATGACCTTCCAAAATGTTTAGAAGATACATCACTCCATGGGCCTAGTATAGGAACAAGACAGGTCAATTGCTTGTTATATGCCGATGATATAATTTTGCTGTCGGCCTCACAGGTGGGGCTACGAAGGTCACTCGGGAGGTTGGCAGCATATTGTATAAAAAAATCGCCTGACAATTAACATAGAGAAATCAAAGGTAATGATATTTAGCAGGCAACAAAATATGAGGAGATGGGTTTTAAATGACAGAAGAATAGAACAAGTTCAGTCATTTACCTATTTAGGGCTAGTATTTCAGACAAATGGCAAATGGAATAAGCAGGTAAAAGCCGGAGCTCGGAAGGCCGTGGCTCGGATGGCTCAATTAAACAAACTTGTTTTAGAGAAAACTCCATCTTCATTGATCCCAGTGCTAAAGGTCTTCCAGGCGAAAATTGAACCAGTACTTACCTATGGAGCAGAAATATGGGGGTCAGTTAAGTTGCCTGGGCTGGAAACTCCTCAAAATAAGTTCTTGAGGAGAATTTTGGCAGTGTCCCCTGGAACCCCAGCATGTGTAGTAAGGGCAGAAACAGGAGTCCATGTGATTGGCACTAGGGCCTCGTTGAAGATTGTTTATTATTGGTTAAGAATGATCGAGATGGAGGAAGGGAGGTTACCAAAATCAGCGCTAATAGAGCAGATTATCTCAAGTAATAAAAATAACTGCTTATCAAGAGTTCTGAAGCAGGTATCTAGCTCTGGTATTCCTTTAAATTGGCAGCAGTACGATTACAGGCAGATCCGAAACTGGATTGTACAGAGATTTAAGGACATAAATGCCCAATCGTATATTGCACAGGTGACAGCAGTAAATGTTTGCCCCTGGTTATCAGTCAATAAACAAATTTTTAAAATAGAAAAATATTTAACTGTGCCTTTATTGCCTGTCTTAAGGAAATTTTTTACCAAATTGAGGTTAGACCAACCTCAAACATGCTTTGGGGTAGGTATAAGGGTATTCCTGTTAGAGAAAGAGTCTGTTTATGTGGGACGGGGGAAGTAGAAACAATGTCCCATGTAATTTTTGATTGCCCCTATACTCAGACCTGAGGGAACATCAACTGGGCAGGATCTTTTATACCAGCACCCCTAAGTCTAAAGAGCACTTTTTGCAATATTGTTTGTTAGGTTCTAACTCGCAGTTGGTAAAATGGATTGCAAAATTTGCAGCAAAATTGATGGAAAAAAGGACAAAGTTGGTGCAGCAGAATGCGGTAGATTGTAGGAAAGACCATTTGATCTAACAATGTAATTTTAACAGTAGTTTTAACACTGATTGGGTAGATGCAGGGGTGACATTATAATACAATTTTAATCATATTTAAATGCTATTTTAAATGATTGTATTTTATTCCGATTCTATTTTAGATCGTATTTTATTCTAATTGCATTTTAATGATGAGTTATTCCAATTTCATTTAATTTGTTTTACCAAACTTTTGTAATGATTTGTTTCTGGAACTCTGTACTTGATATGGCCCAAGGGCTAATCAATAAATAAATTCATTCATTCATTCATACTACTTACAGGTTTTTTTAAAAATAGATCTACAACATGTATTTTTTCATATTGAGGAACTGAATTTATTTGTTATCCAAACAACACAATCACTTAAAGGAAAAAAAGGACTTTTTAATGCTTTTCCATTAAAGTTTTGAATAACACACTTAAAATCTTACATTTATATCTTCAAGTGTTGTATACATGTTATAACATCTTGAATTGCTGGGGCAAAAAACCACAAAGAGATTACAGCTTTAACTGATATGCCAATTTTTTTTCCTGGTTATTCTCCATGATTTTGCTGAATATTCATACAAGTTCACTTTAGTAGAAAATAATGTATTTAAGCTTACAGTTATTACTATTTTGCAATTTTTTAGAAAGCATAGCAGGGAATTTTATTTTATTTTATTTCCAATTTATATACCGCCCTTCTCCCTGAGGACTCAGGGCGGTGTACAGCCAGACATAAAAAACATAAAATATAAATATTAAGACATTTAAAATATATATATAATTTGGCTACAAAATTTAAAACTCACAGACCAATTAAAATATTAAAAATATTTAAAATTTCTTCTTAAGCCAGCCCGGCTTGTTGGAAAAAATGTGTTTTTAGGGCACGGCGGAAGGCACTGAGGTCATGAATTCTCCTAATCTCCGGAGGCAACTGGTTCCAGAGGGTGGGTGCCCCCACAGAGAAGGCTCTCCCCCTGGGAGTCACCAGCCTACATTGTTTGGCTGATGGCACCCTGAGGAGGCCCTCTCTGTGGGAGCGCACGGGTCGATGGGAGGTCATCGGTGACAGCAGGCGGTCTCGGAGATAACTAGGCCCTATGCCATGGAGCGCTTTAAAGGTGATCACCAACACCTTGAAGCGCACCCGGAAGACCACCGGAAGCCAGTGCAGCTCGCGCAGGAGCGGTGTTATGTGGGAGCGTCACGCTGCTCCCGTCACTACCCGCGCGGCCGCATTTTGGACCAGTTGGAGCCTCCGGGTGCTCTTCAAGGGGAGCCCCATGTAGAGAGCATTACAGTAGTCTAGGCGGGAAGTGACAAGGGCGTGAGTGACTGTGCACAGGGAATCCCGATCAAGAAAGGGCCGCAACTGGCGAATCAGGCGAACCTGACAAAAGGTCCCCCTGGCTACAGCTGTCAGATGTTCCTCCAAGGACAGCTGCCTATCCAGGAGGACTCCCAGATTGCGAGCCCTTTCTGCGGGGGCTAAAGACTCACCCCCGATAGTCAGTGATGGAGTCAACTGACTATATCGGGATGCCGGGAACCACAGCCACTCCGTCTTGGACGGGTTGAGCTTGAGTTTGTTTCTCCCCATCCAGATCCGCACAGCTTCCAGGCACTGGGACATCACTTCGAGGGCATCATTGGGGTGGCCTGGGGTGGAGATGTACAGCTGGGTGTCATCAGCATACTGATGGTATCTCACCCCAAAGCCACGGATGATCTCACCCAGCGGCTTCACATAAATGTTGAACAGAAGCGGCGAGAGGACCGACCCCTGCGGCACTCCACAAACGAGAGGCCTCGAGGTCGACCTCTGCCCCCCTGTCAACACAAACTGCGACCGGTCGGAGAGAAAGGAGGAGAACCACTGTAATACAGTGCCCCCCACCCCCAACTCTTCCAGCCGGTGCAGCATGATACCATGGTCGATGGTATCAAAAGCCGCTGAGAGATCTAATAGGGCTAGGACAGAGGAACATCCCCTGTCCCGAGCCCTCCAGAGATCATCAACCAACGCGACCAATGCCGTCTCTGTGCTGTGCCCAGACCTGAAACCCGACTGGAACGGATCCAGATAAGATGTTTCCTCCAGGAATTGTGGAAACTGTTGCGCAACCACACTCTCAACAACCTTCGCAATAAAGCGAAGGTTGGAGACAGGACGATAGTTAGCTAATACTGCTGGGTCCAGGGAAGGCTTCTTGAGGAGGGGCCTCACCACCGCCTCTTTCAAGGCGGCAGGGAAGTGACCCTCACTCAAGGAAGCGTTGATAATGCCCTTGAGCCAGCCTTGTGTAACCTCCCGGGAGGCCAGTACCAACCAGGAGGGACACGGGTCCAGTAAACATGTGGCCGCACTAAGTCTCCCCAAAATCCTGTCCACATCATCAGGAGTCACAAAGTCAAACTCTTCCCAGATAACATTCTCAAGACTATTCCTTGTCACCCCGCCCAGATCTACCCAGTCGGAGTCCAAATCCCCCCGAATCTGAGCAATTTTGTCATACAGGTATTGTCCGAAATCCTCCGCCCTGCCTTCCAAGGGGTCCTCCCGCACTCCCGCGTGAAGCAGAGAGCGGGTCACCCTGAACAGGGCGGCCGGACGATTCCCTGATGACGCAATAAATGCGGAAAAGTAGTTCAACTTTGCCGCCTTTATCGCCACTAGGTAGGTCTTAATATGCGACCTTACCAGTGTTCGATCAGATTCAGCGAGACTGGCCCTCCAACCACTCTCTAGGCGTCTTTTCCGGCGCTTCATCTCTCTCAGCTCCTCGGTAAACCAGGGAGCTGCTCGAGATCCGTACCGGGTCAGAATAAGGAGCAAATGTTAGATAATATTTTATAATGTTGTTTAACTTTTTTTTCTTATACTGACCCATTTTTTCCTGATGAACAATATACAAAATCATTGTTCTTTCATATGTGCCTTCAGTGCTTCCTGTTCAACAGCACAAGATAGACATGAGCCTTTAACTGTTTTTGAAACTCTGTAGACATTTGCTTTTTTAAAAGTTATTATGATTTATGCAAGAAGTATCAAAAGGCCATTTAAAAAAAATGTAGAGGAATTTCTAATTTGCAAGGAAATAATAACTGAACCATGATCAGATATTGTATAAGTTTAATAAATTATTGTTATTTCTGCAACACTGACAAGGAAACGACATACAGTGTCCATATAATTTGTTCTATTGACACTTTCTCAACATGCATAGAAAGAACATGTTGTTGTTCTTGTGCATTGTTTGAACTTGTGAAGGGTTCAGGAAGATCCAAATCATAAAGTATCATAAAAATGCATACAATATGAATATGGAACATTCTGAGATTCTGCTAGCTGCAGTGCAGGTTACGTATGTCAAGGGTTGCTCCTGATAATGCCTGATTTAATCTGACTCTAGAAATACTTGACTGATTTATAAGTTGATCATGTCTACATAACAAGCTTCTTTTTCAATACATTGAAAGTTTGGCATGCAATATTGTTGCCTTTGGTGAAACATATTAGAAGAAATATTAAGAAATATTTGAAAAAATAGAATACCACATCAATCCCTGAGCATGTCCTGAAATACTTCATTTGTACAAGAAATTCTCTTATTGGTACAGAATATTGTCTTTGTATTAAATCAGAATTTGCTTTTCTGAAACTCATTATCCTGTAACTCAGTCTCTGCAACACCAGAAAGAAGGACTTGAGCTTTTTCTGACAACCTTTCAGATATTTGAAAAAAAGCTACTATATCTTTTTTCAGTTTTCTCTTCTCAAAGAAACATTGCAAAATAGTGCACAAGTGCTGAATTGGTGAAAAAGCTTGAAATGATAAATCTGAGGCTATGGACCAAGTGTAGTAGATATTGATTGAAATCTATTAAGTTAGAGAATACTGTGAATCAGCACCAGTTTCTTATACATTTGGCAACAAAATTGATAAGAGTATAGATTTGTTTCACTTTTGCTTCAAATCTGGTTACTAATTAGTTATATGCATATGGGATGCCGATACGGGATACATTATATGCATACAGGATGCCGACACCCACAGAGACATGCACACACGCACACACACACACAATTTATATCCTGCCTTTAATGAAGGTGGTGAACATATCCAACACCACTTCCTCCCCTTCTTTTCCCCACAGCCACCCAGTTAGGTGGGTTTGACTGAGAGTGTGACTGGCCCAAAGTCACCCAGCTGGCTTTCATGGCTAAGGTGGGACTTGAACTCACAGTCTCCCAGTTTCTAACCTGATGCCTTAACCACTAGACCAAACACACCCCATATTCTTTTTTGGAAAACAGCACTAAGATTATTGACTCAATAATCCTGATTGCACCTTGGTGAGATTATTGTCAATTAACTGGGCAAGACTGATTTGTAGTTTAGTTTCTTAAGCAGGACTCTGTGCCTGCTGAATCCTCTGAAGGGAGATATTCTATAAGCTACATACTCATCTAAATAAAGCAGTGGTTTATCATATGAACTTCTCAGTTTCCTCAATTCCATGAACTTCTTTTCTCTCACAATTTCTTTTGACGATTGCTAAGAACATGGGAAGGGGAGCTGAAGCCCAGCATCTGGTTCTGACACTGACAGATTCACATGCTGGTTCAAGTGAAAAAGCCCAAATGTTGCAAAGATAAACCATATGGAAAACTCCAAGATTTGGAGCCATTAATGGGGTTTTTTAGGCAACTGTGATTGATGGAGCACCTCTTACAAGTCTAACATCAATGAAAACGAAACCTGATCTTTTGAACTTAGATTTTCTTTGTTTTTGCTTCTCCCTGCCCCAACCTCTGTTTTTTGAAAAAAATCCCATAAAAACCATTTTTGTTCAGACAAAAGCTGTCTGGATTGTAAGGACTTGTCATAGAGATTGAAGTCAAAATCCTTCATTCTCTGTTTCCTTTCTAGGCAGACAAATATGCTGCTCTTAGTTTCCATGCCTTCAATTCCCATTAGAATGTGAATACTTGTACTTTTTTGTGGTATAGGATTGCTTATAGCTTCTGAATTGAAAACATTCAAACTGTGTGGACCTAGATACAGATGAACTTTCTCATGTGAGAACCACTGAACCAAATTCTCTTTTGGTTCCACACCATTTTACCGCATGGAGAATCCTATCCCATGCCAAAAGAGATTGCAATCTTCATCAGAGATAGCAGCATCACTTGATGGCCACCTCAGAGTTGGAAGAAAGTTAAAAAAAACCTGACATAGCATTACCCTGGATCCTATAACTAGCCATTATAATTACAGCCTCCTTATTGCACTGGATTTTACATCAAAAAGTATGATTCCATAGTTGTAGCAATCCTCCACATACTTATCTGAGTGTAAGTCTCACTAAAATTGTACTGATTTACTTCTCATCCAACTGATCCCAGCATGGTTCTGTGAATGCTGTTATTGCACAGCTTACATGTAACAGGACTCTAAGAACCTTGCAGAATTTAATAATACAATTAGACAGTGACCAGTAGCCAATGCTATCTAATGACAAATAGTTGAATATTACAGGTTGGATGAGACCTGTTTAATTCAGCTTTCTGTGTCTAGGCAGAGGCAGGAACATGACAACCTTCCTGAGCCAGATCTAGCCTTCTGGTGTATATTGCCTCTGAAAAGAGATGTTCTTTTTTCCTATCTTGAAGATTCAATTTTTTATCAAATGATTGTTAACACATTCCTTAGTCAAATATAAACATTCTTGGATCATGTGATAGATTTGCTTTTCAACATTTTGCAGGCTTCACCTAAGAATTGGTGGTCACAATTAAAATATACTCTACCAGTTGAAAAACCATTTTGAAGATTCCTCCATGTTATCAGCCCAACATTATTTAATATTAATGGTGGCGCAGTGGTTAGAGTGCAGTACTGCAGGCTACGTCTGCTGACTGCCGGCTGCCTGCAATTTGGCAGTTCAAATCTCACTAGGCTCAAGGTTGGCTCAGCCTTCCATCCTTCCGAGGTGGGTAAATTGAGGACCCAGATTGTTGGGGGCAATACGCTGACTCTGTAAATCGCTTAGAGAGGGATGTAAAGCACTGTGAAGCGGTATATAAGTCTAAGTGCTATTGCTATTAGGATCCTGGAATATTTTCAGCTGAGTATATGTTGGCTTATGTTTCAATGTTATAGTGAAACATAGCAGAAGAAAGGACTTATGCAAATAGAAATCATAGTGAGGCTGAAATTGGACAAGGTCTTTTAACCATCTTGAGGTGGATCCAGGCAATGTCCTCTCTGGGAACTGCTTCTGGTGCTCCCCCTCCCCCCATTGCTGATATCCATCCATTTCTTCCAAACTGACACAGGAGGAGAATTGGTGCCACCATGGGTCCTTTCCGACCAGCTGCTTTCCCCAGTGGAGAAGCATGTATTCAATTAGAGGACTTTAATTAAAATTCTTTCTCTGGCGTTTCCTGTTTCCAGTCTCTGCTGTAAATTCAAGATGACATTCCTGGGTTTAACAGGTGGATGAGATTATTCCGAAAACCACCAGATGAGGGGAAATGGAAGGAGAGCCGGAGGTGCAGCTACGGGAGACAGCATGATGGGCAAATGGGATGGGGTGAGGACGGGTTAGGATTCCTACTCTCAAAACACCAGGCTCTGATTTTTTCAGTTAACTTTTCAAAACACAAAATTTGAGAAAACTAAAAACTGCGGTCTGCCTTGTGTAAGACTACATGAAGGTATCCAAGAAGTACACCCAAAATCAAGCTTATCTGGAAGGAAATTTTACCTTTAATCAAGACTAGTTCTGAGTAAAAGCTTGGATGGCATTCAAGACATCAAATCTTTTTTAGATCTTTTTTAAAAAGATCTATCATCTTAGTTTCAAACATATGGATGCAAATGGAACTCAAATGACAGGAGTGCATTTCAAGTTCCTGAGAGAAATGCATTCTGTTGTAATGCAGCTTGACTGTAAATCCTGTAATGGAGTGAAAATTCAGCTAGACTTCCCCCCGCCCCTGCCCCCACCCCCACCCCCACCCCCGCCCCCACCCCCACAATCTTTATGACAAACAATGAATAATCAGGATGTTTTCCTCTAAAGAAACAGGCAGGACTGGTGAAGCTGGAACCTTGCAGGCTGCTCGTTTCATGTCAGTAAGACTTGTCATTTGTTCTCCAGTCCAACATACTCTGTCTATGCTCTTTAGTGGAAATCAACGATATTGTGCACTAACTTTTTCATCAGCCAATTCCATATTACAGTATATCCTCAGCTGAAAAAGTACTTGCTTTTATAGGATTCATGAAGATTACAAAACAAAGGGTGCCTGGAACTCATTTCAACTCTTTCTTAAAAGTAGTAATATTTCAAATTAATCTTTTAATATTTTTTTCTGGTCTTTCCTTGAGAAACTATAAAATTATACACTTTGCAGAAATTTGGCAGGCAATGGTAGCCAAAATAGGTAGGGAAAACAGTAGTTGCTGCCACAATGAGACTGATAAAGCTACTACTATATAATTTTCGGTTCGTTTAAATAGTGAACTAATATTTGAGAAAAATAGGATCACTAACCCAGAAAAAAAACCCTTTTCTTTTTAAAATACATATGAAAAAGAGCTCTCTCATCCTTCCACTGGAAGGATTCCCTAACTTGTTTCTCAAATGCTAACACGAATAGACCCGAAAGCCTCTGCTAATTTACTTATTTCAATTGGGGTTAGGGTAGGGTGGAGCAACCTGAATTTTTACAGCTGAAAGACTGAATATTATTTTTGAAACTGGAAGAAAAATGCCCTTTTGGCCACCCTGCCTTCCTTTGGATTTACCTTGATGAGTTTGTCAGATCTGATTGGTTAAATGTGCTATGTGATATCATTGGATTGACTGCCTGGCTGCGATCATGTAACCAGCAAGTAGTTTCTTTTTTCAAATGACATTGAAGCAGCTGCTGATGCCAGAGCAAACAGGCTGTGAAATGGCACTATATATATATAGAAAGTGGGAGGTATTTTTAAGAGCTGAAAATCTATTATTGCAAATATTCAGCATAATGTTAATCTCACAAACATTATAATTTAAAAGTTATGAAATATTTAAACATGTATTTTACTATTTTCTTAGACAGAGTTAAAATTCATTCTTTTGTAATTCCTGTTTACTCGTACACAAGTAATGAGTTATTTTAGACTGCTTCAAAGCATCAAATTAATTTTACTACAATGTTCTTTAAAAAAATTGCAGAAGGCAGATAGCCCAATAAACTTTTACCTTGCTTACTTAACTCATCAATATGTGTCAACTGATCCCATTTGCACTGATCCCACCCCCAGGTTGGGTGGCTGTTTTGCTATTCTTCTCAGCTGCCACAAAGAAGTCTAGGAGATATTTAAATATTTAAGAATTAACATTCCAAAGAATGTAAATAAACAGGTTATTCAATAATAATTACTGTCCTATTTGGGAAAAAATATGAAACTATATGAAAAAGTAGAAAAAGATCAGAGGTGGGTTTCAGGAGGTACTGACCAGTTCTGGAGAACCGGTAGCAGAAATTTTGAGTAGTTCGGAGAACTGGTAATAAAAATTCTGACTGGCCCCACCCCCATCTATTCTCTGCCTCCCAAGTCCCAGCTGATTGGGAGGAAATGGGGATTTTGCAGTAATCTTCCCCTGGATTGGAGAGGGAATGGAGATTTTACAGTATCCTTCCCCTAGAGTGGGGTGGGAATGGAGATTTTACAGTATGCTTTCCCTGCCATGCCCACCAAGCCATGCCCACAGAACCGGTAGTAAAAATATTTGAAACCCACCACTGAATAAGATATATCAAAGGAACCAATAAAGCTGAATAATAGCAATAAAGATGATGAGACTTCCAAAACTGATTTATTGATTTTATATTCTTTTGATAGATATTCCTGAGAATTTTTGTTTTAAAATCAATATAAAAGGGATTAAAAAGAAATACTCTATATTTTATACAAAATAAAGGACGATGGGGCGGATCCTGCTTAAAATTCATTATCAAGCAGCTCAGTTGGTTGCTGGAAAATATTGAATCTTGGGATAAGAATCTAAATTTTCCCTTTCTCTTCCCAACAGATTTTAAATCTAAGGGTGTAATTTCTAGAATATACAGTATCATATTTCATTGGAAACAGATGAAGTGAATCAACCACAAAACAAAAGAAATTTGGAGTTATGTTTACAGAAACAGTTAGATGTTCATTCTTGGCAATCTCTGTGGCTGGAATTGGACAACTCATCATGACCAACTTGTGGCAGCCAACTTGCCATGGCCAACCCATCGTGGGACAACCCGTCATAGGACAACTGGCTGCAGGACAATTCAACGAATACAAGTTAAACTAATTTCCACAGAACTGTGGCCAATAATAATAAAATAAAGTCAATCCAGAAATACAATAGTTGCAGTAATTTTGACACTGTATTGGTGACAAAAAGGTCACCAATAATAAAAGTACCTGAAATGATTAATGCAGCATTGAATTTCCCACAGCGAGTTGTCCTAGACTCCCCTGTGGCACCATGAGATTCTTATAAACATCCATGCAGAGAATATATCTTAAGCTTTTAGATCATGGCATCAAATTCTAGTAAATATTTTGTACGTATCTTCTAAATATTCAATGAGTTCCTGGGAAGAACTCACTTTAAGTTGTAAATTGAAGAAACATTCTCTGATAGGATGTGACTATTATCTATCTATATCTATAGCTGTCTCTCTATATCTATATCTATAACAGTTCCAGACATTACCCTCCATCCCTGAACAAGAGGCTGGCTGTCAACAAATCTATTGCTTGCATAAAGAAGGTGAGGTGATTTGACTGAGAAAATGTTGCTTTCCACTGGCATCACAGTGTGGAAGATAATGGGAACAGAGAAATGTCAGAACCTATGGGAAAGCAACTTTGATTTATCCATGCCCACTTAAACTGCATCTGAAATTTTATACACAATTTAATTAATATAAATATTGCTCTTCAGCCAAAAAATCATAGAATTACACACTCTTGAACAGCAACTGGATTTCAGTTTGCACATTAGTTCAAAGATGTACAGCAAATGTGCATTGAAATTTCATTCTAGGTTTATTCCAACCTTAGTCTGTGTTCTTGAAGCCCCAGTATGTAGAGATGTTGATAAATTAATAACAGGGGTGTTACATACCTGGTTTGGTATAGTTCTTACAAACTGATTAAATTCTTCCTCTTCATGTGAAGAAGTGACCAGTGCAGGTTGAATGGAAAGCTCACAATCTTCAGCAGCACCCATGCTGCTTGGCTTCCCATTAACCCTGCCTGCTTCCCTACTGGCCTCCTCTCCAAAGACCCTTTCAGCATCCTCGCTCTTGAGCTCAGGAATGAGGCTACTCTTGTTCTCTGCTAGACAAGATCCAGGAGGAGAAGCCAGCATGCAGCCAAGATGAAGAATGGCAGCTGAACTGGTTATCTGTTTTCTAACTATTTGGGTTTTAAACTTAATAGCTTTCAGGCTGGAGATATACTTACATTGAAACTAAGTTTAAGTCTGAGGAAGGGAAGACTATCCATTTGTTTTTTTAATCTTATGTTTTGTAAAACTTGAATATTTTGTTTAGCGAAAGTATTTGTTATTTTTTGAGAAGAGTTTGCAGTAATGTTGACTTTGAGGTGGACCATGTCAGGAAATTTTTTATTTTTAGAGAAAGTGATAAGCTATGTTATTAAAACTGAGAGGAAATGAAGAGAAGATGATAAAAAAATAATTTGTGGGACATTTGAGGGGATTATTCCATTAAGTGTTACTAGCAGCAACAAATTAAAAATATTAATTTTCAATTTATTGCTTCTAGTAACACTTAATGGAAGATTAGTGAATTAAATCTGAATGATAAGGTTTTAAAGATGTGTTCATAGATATGAGGTAAAACATGGGAAGAAGAGTTTTGGGTTTTTTCCCCATTGCATTTTTTGACAAAATGACAAGGTGTTGTGTAAAGGAAAGAATTATAAAATTGATTTACTTGTTTAATGTTATTTGTTATTTCAAGTAGCTCTTCATAGACTTTTGCTTATTATGATTGAAAGATGAGGTTTTATTTGCCAATAGATAAACAGGAGATATGGGGTGAAAGTTTTGGCTGAAATATTAAAAAAGGTGTTAAGCTATTGAACATGTTTAAATTTGTCTTGATGAAGGAGGAACTTAATTCTGTTTTTTGCTTAACGTATTTTCCCCTTTTTCCTCCCTCCTTTTTGCACGTTTTATTTTTTTCTTCTTATTCTTAGTTTGTAATTTTTTTTATCTTTATACTTTTAAATTTCAAAAAAATATATTAAAAATCATCTTTCATAGAATATTTTTCTTATATAAATTTAGAGATAATGAAGGAAGATTCTGGACTGAACTCCCAGACAAACTAGTTTATTGCTCATGAGAATTCACCCCAACATAAATTCTGAAGTTCTAAGAAAACTATTTACCATCTCACCGAAAGGGACTTGTGAACCACTTTAACAGAATAATTTCTATATGATGGAGCGGTGTATAGGTGTTTTAAGCACTAGGAAGATTTTTTTGCACTCAATTCCATATGATCCATGCTCCTTATCCTTTCAAAAGATTGAAAGTGATACTGTCAAAGTTGATTAATATCTTTTAAAAAGGAAACCGTTGCAAAATAAAATCTTAAAATCAATTAGATCTTTCAGTTGGGCCAATTAGTAATTGTTTGATACTGCAGAAACCTGCCGATTCCCAAATCTAAATATGAATGGAATTAACTAGATGATAAACCAAGAGTTACCTTGCCTTCTCAAATCAAGGGCTCATCTTGTGAGTCCTTATTTTTTCTAGAAGAAAAAGAGAATAAGTGATTTAGGACGAGTAAGAGAGTCTGGAACAGATGCAGCAGTGAAAGATGTGACAAAATGTCAAGAGAAATGTGCTTGTGGGCTGGGAATTTGGCCATGAACATAACAGATGATTCCTCCGGATGGCATGCTGCAGAGAGGCCAGGCATTCTTTGGTGACAGCTATGATTTTTATGGACTAGCTTTGATGACAGTTTGGGAGGGGTCAGCTCAGCTTTTTTCTGACAGGAATTAGGTTTGTCATCAGATGCTAAAATCCTTCTGATTTATGCATCAGTTCTTCTGCTTTATCATGTACACTTCAAGGTTTTCTTCCCTTGGTTCCTCAAGGAAGAAAAGGTGTGAGGCTTAAGATGCTGACATTAGACCACCAGGGAAAGCAGGGATAGGGAATAGAGAGCATGAATGACAAGTGTGAACCCTAAATTATCTACCAAGCACACTTCACCTGGAGGTGGAGAAAAGCCATTTGAGCTGCCAGGATTTGGCAGTCAATTTCTTCATCTTTGCTCACTCCTATAGTATTCCTAGCCTCTCATTTTGGTGCAGGTCAGAATAGGGTGTAAAATATTCAAAATGCAAGAAATCCACTAAAACAAAAATCTATTACATTGGATATGTAATATATGCAATTTTTCAAAGCCAGCTTTCATGAAAACCAAGCTGAATTAAAATATATATGCTTCAAAAGATTAAGAACATACAGTAATGGCCAAAATTGTGGAAACCTTTTGGGAAAAGTGTATTTTCGAGGTTTGATGGCTAGTAACACCACTTTTTTTTTTGGAGTTTCAAGATAATCATATTCCACTGCTGGAACGGACTACTGTAGGAATAGCCCAGACCTTAACCCAATTGAAAATCTACGGAGCCGACTAAAGAAACTTGTTCATCGGAAGCGATCCAGCAATAAAACCCAGTTAATAGAAGCAATCATTCAATCTTGGTTTCACATTATAACAGCTGCAGATCTAAAAGACTTGGTTCACTCCATGGGAAGACGTTGTAAGGCCATAATTCATGCTAAAGGTTACCCAACTATTAACTGATGTAATTTTTTCTGTGGTTATAATTTTTGTATATCTCTTTTTTTCTATGTGTTTCACTTTTCTTCTTTATACTGTAATTGCTATTCTAATAGGAAATCCTTCATAAAAGTTATTGCATTACATTCTTGATTAAATTATCTTTCCATTGATATACAATTTTATGGTACTACTCAGTGGTGAAATCTGGCCGGATCTATCTGGCTAGCACAAACTGGTAGAGCTGGTGGCGAGAGGCTCTGTTCACCCGCCGGGACATCATTAAGTTCCGTTTTTTACCCTCTGCGCATGCGCAGAAGAGGTGCATGTGCTCACATTTCCAAACCAGTATCGAAGGTAAGTGCATTTCACTGCTGGTACTACTCCAAAAAAAAAGTGGTGGTATTAGCTAGTTTTAGAAAATACACTTTTCCCAAAAGGTTTCCACAATTTTGGCCACTACTGTACAGTAAATAGAGCATTTCAGATGTTCTTTAAACATGGAGTTATTACCACATCAGACTAATAAATGATATTTATTTTGTGGAAACTATTTTTGATATTATTATGGTTGATCGCACAGTCAACCAGATGAATTTGTCATTTTTAGCCACCTGTGGAGTCCTTCCCAAGGACCTGGAGTAGGCAGATGTTGTTTGATGGTGGTAAAGGTATTGTTACAGGATCTAAGCTGATCCAAATAAAGTTGCTTTTTGCAATTATCTGATGATGACTTTATCAATGCAGACAGTTGTTCAACTTGTACTCTAGTTGTTTTCGGGTTGCACCAAAGTTGCCTATTACCATTGGTACTTTGTTTTCTTTTGCCACAGCTGTTTTCTTTCTATTTGCAGGTCTTTGTATTTTGTGATTTTCTCCAGTTCTTTTCTATTCTGCTACCTCCAAGTACTGCCACATCCACTACCCAGACTTTTTAATGTTTTTATTTTCCTAGATAAACAATGAAAAGGAAGAACAATTCTGCAGGCAAATTAAAGCCAGATTAAGGGTTACTGATGCAGCTCAACAATGGTGCCTCTTGGAATTTACATTACTTATCTGACAAGATGTTAAAACTAGGTAAGTGCTTAAAACTACATTTGAGTGTGGCAGTGAAAGCGTTAAAGGCATGACAGCTATGGGGGTATACACCTCTTCCCCAGGTGTCCTAAGCACATGGTTATTTTGCCTAAGAGTTAATCCAGGGCTGAGGCAACCATAAACAAAAAGTCCAATTAAAATCAAATAATGAAACGAAAGAAGAGAGTAGAGGTGATGCTCCTATGAGTGGCTCACTGCCTTATACCTCATATGTATGAATTATGCCAGAAACAATGCTAGGCATCTTACAAAGAACGGCTCCAGGTGATATCACCAGCAGAGTGTGCTTGAGTGGACTGGACTGGAAATCTGCATTTAGCAGCTGAACAGAATTCAGCTAGAAGACTAGTAGTACCAGAAAAGACTAGAAGTTATTCAAACATTCTAGCCACTGTGATGAGTCAAGGAAAGTGCTTACACTGTTATAGTGTGAAATAATTTTGTATACTACTCAGCATATGTGAGTTGAGCAGGATGCCTAATTTACATCAATAGGAGCCCATAACTGGTAAACAAATCAATTAAGCCACCTCTAAAATATTTGTGGAATCCCACTCTTGGGGAAGAAGTGGGATGAGTTGGTCTTTGATGTCGATATTTACTGGTAGTTTTATAATGAACATGACATCTGCCACAATGTTAGAAATTCATAATAGGATTCAGTGTCCCATGGAGAGTGTCAGCAAGTACCCCACTGCCTTTCCCTGTTTACTTCCAGTCTCTGAAGAGGGCAGTGGGACTAGGCATAGTATCTCATTTTAATAGAAAAATAGCTATTAGCCTTACTCCTAAATACTGTACTGGTATGGAAAACAAAAGTTATAGAAAACCTTGAGGCTTGCATACACCCATTTCATGCAAAATTTTGAGCTGCCATGTAGCCTTGTTAATTTGCCAATTAAATCAGTTTCTATATTTGGTCCTAGAAAATAGAAGAAAACTATAATCAGATACAGAGAAAGAAGCAACAGATGCCAGCAACTGATAAGTATGAGAGGGGAGAAACAGGGTTAATAGCCCATATAGTTGTACCAAATAAGCATAAGCTTTTTCTCTAATCGTTCTCTAAGAGAACTTTATTTCCTGGAGGTTCTGGGGAAGGGGCTAAACCACTCAAAATTCAAGGCAATGCTAAACCTCACCTCCACACTTTTAAAGAATTAGAGGTTGCTCATTGGTAATATTGAGCATTTTTATTTCCCAATACCAAATTTTCACCTATGATACATCTCAGTTTGATAAGATCCATATAGATCTGTAAAGGTACAATTAATATCACACACTGGCAGAGTAAATTGATTGAGTCAAAGAGAATGATTATTTGATAGATCAGATTGTCTGAACTCAGATTTTGTACTGGCATAGCTTAAATGTGAAAGCAAGCGTTAGAAATAATACTGGGAGCCTAAAATGTTCAGAGAGAGCCTAACTACTCTATTCTGCATGTCAAATTAACCACCCAATAATGAACTCTCTCTGTAATATGTTCACTGTTTGGCAAGCTGCCACACCACAAGGCTACCCATACAACCTTCTAAAAAAATAAAAACTTGTTATTCTAGGGCAGCTTTGTGAAAATAGATTCTGTCAAAACCAAAAAGAAATGTGTAGAATTTGCAGGCTGAGAAAACAAAGTAGTGGATGTCAGGTTTGATTTAAATAGTCCTCAGCTCCATTCACTCTGGCACTAAACCATGCCAATGTAAGGCAAAGGACTTCAGATCATAAACTAAGACAAATCAATAAAGACTATTACACAGGCTTTTTTACTCTGATGGAAATGTCATATTTATTTATTCATTTCTACCTTGCTTTTCCAGCCAAAGAAGATGGAATCTCATAAGTAACATTGCAGGCTATTCTTGTAGGTATCAGGAATGCCAGCAGAATTTGATAAAGACAGTAGGAACATCCCTACTGAGATTTATGATCTTCCAGAGTTTTCTATATCCTGGATGATGGAAATGCTAGTTCAGTACATCTAGAGGGCACCAACTAGGAAATCTGGCTTGTAATTTCCTTCTTTGTGTGGTATTACATTGTAAGTCTTTCATTTCCTTCTTTGAGGTGATTTTTCTGAATTCAAAATTCAAGAATGGTGAGTGGACACATGTATGTGAAGAAATCTCCTAACTTGGAAGGTTCTTTCCAGAATTTTAGAAACAGTCACTTCAAGTGAGGTTAGAACTTGGAGAAAGCATGACCAAACCAAATGTTTGGTGCCATAAAAATATATTGGAAAAACCAAGTATTACTTTCCCATGATCTGAAACGGGAAACTTTTTTCACTTTTTAACAGAAAAGGATGCTGAACTTGGACGGAGGATGGAGAGTACTAAATTACTGGCTGAATAAATTTCTAACATTATAATTTGGCTTGTTTGTTTGTTTGAAGGCTGTTAACATTGCCTTTGGGAAAATGTGATAAATGTAGCACTGAAAATAGTTATTATGGTGAAGACAATTGTTGCTTAATCTCAAATGAAAAATACCTTAAATCTCAATATCTCAAAGAATTTCTCTGGTTGAAATGGGAAATGGGGAAAGGCCAAAACACTTTTCTAGATTCGCCAATGAGTAACTTTTAAAAGACCTTTCACTTGCTCATTTCTGACAGCATCTCAACCTAAGACACTTCCAGGAAATCATATCAAAAGCTTTCCCAATGTAAGAAATGGTTTCTGGAGTCTGTTCATTATCAGTTACTTATGCTGAATGCTGCAAAGTGATATTTATCTTAGAAGTATTGAATTATACCTAGTTATTTCATTTCTTTTTCTATTCCTTCTTTTTCTTCATCATTTGCCATTTAGGGACAGATATTTCTTTTCCATGTAGGACTTCAGGATTTTATTAAACAATGGCTAGGAGCAATTCCTAACATTTTTTGATAAAAAGCATGGTGAATGTTACTGTACATGAGATACAAATTATACGTGCACTTTTCTTGGTTATATTATGCTTACATATGATAAACCAGCAGAAGGTGGAGGCAGATGGAGATGATGGAATGTTTATTTCAGAAATGCTGCAAAATTGTAAATGCCATCAGATACATAATCAATCAATCAATCAATCATCAATACCATTTGAATCTGTTTGTGGTGTTTAATTCTCCTATAGTAAGACTAGAAACTTATTACACTCTTGACTCTGTAAACTGCTTAGAGGGGGCTGTAAAGCACTGTGAAGCAGAATATAAATCTAAATGCTATTGCTATCTAGGGCTAAATCTTATGGAACTCGAGCCCATATCAGGCATGTATAAGATTGCACTGTGTCATAACAGTTAACATGCTGTGCTTGGTTGTTTTCTTGCAAACATTTCATTACCCATACTAGATAACGTCATCCGTGCACAACCAGAACAGAACCAAATAACAGAGTTGGAAGGGACCTTAGAGGTCTTCCAGTCCAACCCTCTGCTCAAGCAGGAGACCCTATACCAGTTCAGACAAATGGCTGTCCAAACTCTCCTTAAAAACTTCCAGTGATGGAACACTCAAGCTCAGAGAACTTCAAGGATCCCTCATTTCAACCATGAGCTACAAACATTCTTCTCTGTTACTTAACATTCTGTAGAACAAGACAGAATGCTATAAATGGTTTTATGTTAGCCTAATAAAAAGGGGCTGTCTGAAGGAACTTTCTAGATGCAGTTATTTGGGTGTTAATCTTCTATAAAGAAAATGCAATCTTACACATATTTCTTCAGAATAAGCTGCACTGATTCCACCTAGAGTCACATCAGAGAAGGCATTATTAATAAACAGCTTCTCTAAAGAATGTTGTTTATTTTTGACTATGCATGCATATATGGTCATTACATTACATTGATGTCATTACATAGTTTAGAATGGTCTTTCTTTTTGGAATGTGATCCTTCGAACCCTTCCCAAAAGTAAGCTGTAAAAGTAAGGTTATCACATCAGGATTACAAAGATCAGGAAACCACAACTCTTTGCTCCCCTCTAGTGATCATCTATATTTTTGCAGCCCAAGTATGATTTAACTTTGTAATTTATAACTTACTGGGTTTTAATTTACTGGGACTCATTTCTTGCACAATTTGCACTATTCAAGTATATGAAAAGCCTAATGAAAAGATTTAAGTTGGATAAGAAAAATTATGAATTTGAAAAGACTAAAACTGAATTTGATGTAGAGCTCTGTACAAATGATGATTGTACTATGCTAATAATATAAATTTATTGAAAATGGAAACAGGATGAACAAGTTAAAGATTGTATGATAAAATGGGCAATAAAATTTGAATATAAAGTACAGTTGGCAATAGGAGTATGTGGGAAAAGGGTTGAAATTTACATTGAATTATAATCTTAAAGAGAATTTTTATAAAGTGATATATTATTGGTACATGACACAGGATACATTGTCAAAATATATAAGGAAATTTCAAATATTTGTTGGAAATATAATCAAAGTGGAAATATAATCAAACTGAAGCAACATTTCTTGTCATTGATGAACATATAACAAAGCTAGAATATATTGGGATCTAGTATGTATTTTGACACAGAATTTTAAAAGTGAATATACAATCAAAACCACAGGTCTTTTTTTGGGGGGGGACTTAATGGACAAACAAATGTAAATATCTAATAGAATTTTGCTTTTATGTATGATAAATGCCACAAGACTTTTGTATGCTCGAAGATGGAAGCACTTCAAATACCTAAAATGGAAGAATTGACGGGGAAGCTGGTAGAACTGGCAGAGATGGCAAAATTGATGGCCTTGATGAAAACAAAGTCTTTGCCAAATTTTATTTCTACTTTGTAATCATTTTTGGATTTTTTGTAAGAAACGGAAAGAAAGGAAAAATTGATTTTGAGATTAGAATTATATGGAATTATGGAAATGTAGACAATTATTAAATTTAGAATAGGTGTTTCATGTACATTACTTATATCTGTACCACAGAAATTTGGAAATAACTTTTTCTATTTTTCTTTTTTTCCTTTTTCTTCCTTGCACTTTCACTTTTTTCTTTCCTGAACTTTCAATACTTTTTTCAATACTTCTAGTATTTTCAATGCTTTTTCCTATTTTGATAATAAAATCAATAAAGCATGCACCCACACCCAGAGGAATAGCTGACCTGAAGCTTGAATATATAACTGCAGTTTTGCTTGCAGGATATTAATCCTGCTAAGTTCTTTATTAGCATTATTGAATTATTGCATGATATGCATGCCTCTTAAAACAGAGGCAGCAATACCATCATGGAATTTCCTGGCAACTCCAGTCCTGCAGTATGACAACCACACCATCTGCAGCTATCTTCTGCCACAAATAGTGCAAAATATTTTTCCTCTGTTGATGCCTGCAATGTCATTAATGCTTCCTATGTTTTTCTGGGTCCTATCAAATTCCTCTTCTACAGTTTGCTGTCAGTGAGTCTATCTCTCCTAGTGTTGGATTTACTTCAAGTTCATTTCTGTGAGCTATTGATCACCAGCAACATGTTCAGTTATTTAAAAATAAAGCAAATTGCTGATCTGTGGATGTGAGAAGTTATTTCCAGTCAAATTGTAGGGCCAGATATTTTTCACTATGACTGAAAATATTCCTTATAGTCAAGAAGAGCTTTCTGCGTCAAGAATTGTGTAGAATCCCATGTAAATCATATCTTAGTCTGGAAAGTATTAATGAAGAGCAGATGGGGAAACAGCCAACTCTTGAGCAGTTGCTAAAGGATGACTCTTCGTTAGACTGCCAAAATACAATAAGTATTACTTAAGTATATGAAGAGTACTTTTAGAATTCAGGAGCAGAATAGCAATATGTTGTGTGATGGGAACAAATACGTTCTTGGTCTGCTCTGGAATATATTCTTTGATTTTAGATTCAGACTTTTCTTGGAGAAAGCTCAGTCTAGAAGATCATTCAGGGCTAGAATGTGAGGCACTGCCAAGAGAGATCGGGAGAATTAATGATGTGGAGAAGAGATTATACTGGAAATATTGTTTGTTTAAAGTTTAGAGACAAGTGATCCAGAATGATTATCCGGATCATAGAAAGCATTGTGGACTCTTTCCTCCACTTTCTCATCAAGAGCTGGAACAAATGGTTCTATTATTGTCTTCCCTTACAATGCCAGAAAAGTTTGGAGAGAAAATTTATTTTCAGGAAATGTGCAGCAAGCATTATGTACCTTAGTGCATATGGGTATCAACTGATCCAGCTTAAATAGACACAGGCTGTTCCTGGTCTGCTGAGGGTCATTTTCTAAAGCCATTGCACTTGTGGCCCTTGAGTGAGGCAGTCACATAGGCGTCTTGTTTAACAACTGTAATGACTTAACGACCAAAATTCTGGGCTCAATTGTGGTCAATAAGTCTGTACTACCTTTATGAAATACGAACCTAGGCAGCATAAATTCAAATGATAAAAATGACACTCCCCAAAAGCTACATATGACCTGATTTCAAAATTACAACAGCTATCATTCACCCCCACAGTCCACACACCCTCTCACCTTTCCCCCCCACCCCCGCCCCCATCCTACCCTGCCAAAACCCTGAAACACTTGGACCTGCTCCTCCCCACAGACCCATCATGCCCACACTTACCTTCTGTAGCTCTCCAAATATCATGTTTGGAAGGAAGGCAAGCCATGCATCCCCAGACTGCACAGTGGCCATTTGTAGGTGGGACAAAATAGTGGCTGCCAGAAAAAAATGCTTCATTTTGCTGTTTTAGAGAGATCTGCACAAGCTTCTGCACTCTGCAGATCTTGGTAAGGCAGCAAAATGAAGCAGCTTGTCCCTGGGCTGTGTGGCAGTGACCTGACTGTGGCCAAATTTTTGACCCTCCCATTTGGGAGTGGGAAGTTCATTTTGTTAGATAAGGCCTGGTGTTCAAATCTGTCGAGATCCTTCTGGATGTTGAGCCTATCTTCTGGGGTATTGGCTATTCCTGCCAGCTTGGTATTGTCTGCAAATTGGATGGGTTCCAATCTATTCCCTCATCTAAATCATTTATGAAGCTATTAGAGAGTACTGGGCCTAAGACAGAACCATGCCATCTTCTCCTATTAGTGGACTTATTTTTTTTTCTTATTTTTTACACATTGAAAGAAACTTTTTTAAAAATTTACTTTTGACATCTGTTGCAAGTCCTTAATTCATTCTGAGCCTCAGCTTTCCTGACTTAACTTTGTAGATTCAGACTATATGCTGGTATTCTGCTTTAGTTATGTGTCCTGCATTCCATTTTTTATACATATCCTTTTTTCTTTTTTTTTACTTTCAGTTTATCAGTTTTTTATGTAATCATGCTGATTTCATCTTGGATTTCTTATTTTTCTTTTTCAGAGGTATTGTGGTGGACTGGGTTTTTATAATCACATTTTTCAGAATTTCCCAAGCCTTTTGATTTGTTTTCCCATGAAATCCTTTCCAAGCTCTTTCTAAGTTCGTTGAAACAAGCTTTTGTAAAGTCTAAGAAACTAGTTTGATTTTGTTGTATTGCTTGTATCTGATATTGTATTGAATTCTATATGACATGGTCATTCTCTCCCAAAGTTCCTGCAACTTCAACTCCCTCTATCATTTCATCTCTTGTTAGTAAGAATGAAGTCCAGTATAGCTGACCCTCTAGTCCCCCCCTCTACCATTTGGATGACAGAGTTGTCAGCTAGGCTCCAAGGATCAATCAATGAGAAGTTTTGCTCTGGAGAGCTACTTGCCATACTTCTCTATACGAGGGTTCTAGGAGCAGGATTTCTGAGAATGACTTCTAGAGTTTATAAGTGGGGCATTTTCAAGTGCAGTAAAATAAGTTGGGACTGTTACTTCTATCGAAGGCCTAGTGTCAGGGTTCCAATTAACATCCCCAATGAAATCAAACTCTGAGACTGAGGAAGCCGCCTGGATAGCCCAGGCCATGGCCAGGTGATTCTTTTTGAACAAGAGATTGAATTTCTTGTCTTCAGGATGGAGGCCTTCTGACGTATCCCCAGCTAAATAAGACGAAGAGGAGGATAGAACAGCAACTGGGCTGTCCACTGGGGGAACCTGCAACAACTGGGCGAACCTGGGAGCTACAGAGTAGTATTTTCTATCAGACCATTTGCTTTGGGAATAGCTGCTGGGTTTGACCATTGCTTTTGCACCACATCAATGAATAATTGTAGGGCTGGAATAAAGAGCTGCTCTGGTGCAGGCTCAGACCTGTGGTTGGTCCTGCTGGACATCCTGAGCTTCCTTAGGGTTATCGTCCCCTTTTATGGCTGCAGTCATTCGCGCCTTGTGTATTAAGGACTTGAACTGGTTTGGAGGAAACAGCCCTGTGAAGGCGGGGGCGTCCAGGAATACCCCTTCATCATCTGAGAAATCAGAGTGATGTTCGTCCTCCAAGTCAAAAACCTCCTGGAAGCGTCAGATGAATGAGAGCCAGTCAAGCTAGCTGAAGGGGAGGCTCGAACACATGCATACTGTTCAGAAACCACTGATCCTGAATGATGACCTTAGAATAGAGTTGCCATGCGAGAGGCAATGGCCTAGTCAATAAGGAGTTGGTCCTTATTTTGGTCATGGTATTGATTTAGAGAAATGGCAAAAATTGTGGTCGCATAATTATAAAATGACAATGTCTACAGCATATAAAGAGAATTTGTATAAGATGTTTTACAGGTGGCATCTATCCCCGACGAGGATAGCCAGAATGTTCAAGAATAAATCGGAGAAATGTTGGAAGTGTCATCAGACTCCAGGATCTTATTACCATATGTGGTGGACATGCTCAGAAGCTAAGAGATATTGGACTAAGATACACACGTGGTTGGAAAAAATGATAAAGAGACATATTGATTTTAAACCAGAGATATTTTTATTAGGGATCTTACCAGAGACATACAATAGAGAATTGCAATATTTAATTGTGAATGTTTTAACAGCGGCTAGAATTGTATTTGCTAAAAATTGGAAAGGAGAGAAGATACCTACTAATGATGAAGTTATTAAGAAAATGATGGACTGTGCTGAAATGAGTAAATTGACATTTGAAATCAGAGAACAGGAAGATAAACAATATTATTTGATATGGGATTTATTTTACCAATGGATAATAAAATATGGAAATAATTATGAAATATGAAGTGGAAGTTGAGATAAAATAAGTGAAATGTTTCTTTAAGAAAATAAGCTTTAGTCATATATTGATATTTTGAAGATGGGATTGAGCACAAAGGATGTTAACCGATCGATACACTGTCTGTAATTGTTTGGAATGATGATGGTTTTATGTTTTATTTTTGTTTTAAAATAAAAAAATGTTTTTCAAGAAAAAAGATGTTGTAGACCTTCAAGCAGGTCTCTGAAAGGATCAGCAGAATGTCTAATAGCTGAAGTCGAGGCACTTGTTGAAGCTGCAAGGCTGATGTGCTGCCAAGGTTAGCTGGCACTGATGGAGCTAACTGGTAATCAAAAGGATTGTGGATAGGGCACTGTTCCCCAGAGATCAGCAAGGTTGGATCCATGGAAGTCTCTCCTGCCCCTTCAGGGGACCAGGCCTGTGGCACAGGAGAGGAAGCATGACTCTGAGATTGATGGGAAGGAGATGGATTACTGGCATGGGATCGAATGTCCCTTGCAGCCAATTGTAGGGCAGCTTTGGAGACTTGCCTTTCCAAAGACTTATGTCTCCATTCGAGATCTTTGATCTCTGCCTTAGAAATATGCTTGTGTTTGCAGGATGCCTTCCTGCCAGTGGAGGTCCCAGCCACCTCCCTATCTGAAGAGCGATCCGCCATTTGAGAATGTTGTATTCAGTGCGACCAAGATGGCATCTGGAGCATAGATAGGCCTCAAAGGAACCATGAGGCAGGTCAAACGGTGGTGACTGTGCTGGTAAAAACTGGGCTAGCCAGCACACATGTGAGGAGGATGGATGCTGCTCGAGGGGCAGCTTGTCTAGGTAAAGCCTTGAAGGCCACGCAATCAAAACAAGGCTAGACCGGTAGGTCACTTGCAGAGGCTTCAGTAGAGTGCATAAGGCTGCTTTGCTGTCGAGGGCTGCTGGGCTTTCCAATCCTCTTGGTGGTGGTAGAGCGGCAAAAAACAATGAAAAGGCCTGCTGCGGCGCTTCAAAGGGCTGCCCTACAGCTGATAGATGGTGAAAATGCTGTGGGCAGTGGCGACCGGGAGGCGTGACTCCGGAGCTGCTGCCGGAATGTAGCTGCCCAAAGTAGTTGGTGGTATAGCTCTGGGAGCTGTCACTGTCTCGTTGGTGGCATAGAGGGCCCAGAAGGTGCCCACAAGAGGCAAGGTGGCTGCGGCAAAACCGCTAAAATGGCAGTCACTGAGGGAGCAATAAAAGGGCTGCTGATAGACCGGTATGCTCCAAGACTGCTAGTAGACTGGTATGCTCCGGATAACTGCTGGTAGACTGGTACACTTAGAAAGGCTCTTGAGAATTCTGAAAAGATAGCCAAAAAACTAACGGTGAGATCAAACAGACATGAGCTGAAAGCCAGATCTGCAAGAGATGTTTCTCTCAGGCTGACTGAGTCGAAACTGGGCCTGAGAGGAAGAAGCAAGGGGTGTGGCCAAAAAACTATGACTCAGTCTCTAGGCAGATCTGACTGTAGCAACCCATGTCTGGCCGATGCCACAGCTTCACTGGAGAATGTCTCCCATCTATTTTCCTTTTCATGAAAGACAGGAACAAAAATGAGTACAATTTATTTTATTGCTATTGTGGTTCTCCTCCCCCCCCCATTTATTCCCCAATACCTTAACTTGCATTTTATTGCAAATGTATTAGGATGGTACTGTCAGAGTGGGGAGGAAGACTGGACTAAGTACATAAGTGATGAAAGAAGTGAAAAAATATAAATAGTTAGACATTCAATAGTTTCGTGTTTTAATTTCAGTTACTTTATAGCACTGTCTTGACTCTAAGGATAGAATATTTCCTTCGGTCAACTTCTTGCTTAAGTCATATAACTGAGGGAAAAGAACAAGGAGATTTCTGCATATTATTGAAATTATTTATAAAATAAAAATGATAAAATAATTATCGAAAACTATGTACTTGGCTATCTTAATTTTCTCTGGGATAATTTGGAGCTTGGATTTTGGTTGCTAAAGGTCTAGGCCTAGTTGCTAGTATCAAAATGGTACACTAACCCAGTTGGTCTTCTACTTCTCCCCAAAACACCCAGCCAATGTATCTGAAGCCTAGGAGTTAACTCCTATACACTAGTGCTTTAAAACTTCTACTGGTACGCTACACTGCCCAAATTCAAGAAGCATGCCTGAGGGAATAGCTTAAGAGTTTTCAACACTGATGTGTGATCAGGTTGAATTCTTTTACAAGCCGAAGGCCAAAAGGATGACTGTTGCTGGATGATTTACAACTAATTTAATTACTGGTTTTATATTAAACAGATGCAACATTTATTTTGGTATACCACAGTCTTCTAATTTTGGATCATATTAGTATTTTTAAAAGGCAGCTCTAATACTATTAGCAGATGGATGCATGTTATTGCAGTAGAGGGAACTGGAAACTCTCAATATACCTAGCTATAAATATTTTTTGACATTTATTATCCTCACTTGAGTTCAGGTGCTAAAATACTTGAACTTAAAATGTGGCTGTAGTTGAAAAAAAAGATATTGTTCCTAATAATTTCTCAGGCAATGATGGAGATCAAACACAGCAGGAAGATGAAATCTCTCTGTTTGTGAGACCTGTATTGAAATGACAAAATTTAGGTTAGCTTCCTGATGTCAAACCACGTAGCTATTCAGATTTACTCTGATAAAATAATAGATTATGGTCTTGTATTATGGTCCTGTACCTAATAATGGAGATTTTTAAATTCACTATTATGTACCTGAGAGCTTTGCTTGTCCTGAGGGAAGTAGAAAGATTAAGTTAACCAGAAGATCATATCCCTTAGAAAATCTGTCCAAAAAATAAACGTGGAGTGTATGTAATAATACAGTGAATTTTAAGACTTATCTTTTAAGTTAATACATATTGCAGTAGTTTGGCTGATATGATTGGTGGGAGATCATAAAATAGCACATCAGGGATCATTACCACAATCACCTATAAGGTAAACTACATTGAGAATGGATTGTAGCAGGGGTGGGTTCTAAATTTTTTTACTACCAGTTCTCTGGGCGTGGCTTATTTTGTGGGTGTGGCTTGGAGGTCATGTGACCGGGTGGCCATGGCTATGTGTATAGGGACTACTCAGAGGGCTGAAAAAAGTCATTTCTGACAGGTCCTTGCACTTTTGACTGGTCCTCACACTTATGACCATCCTCACATTTATGCCCGTGCAGCATTCTTAACAACCATGTCACTCATTTCACAACTGCTTCTCTTCACCATGGTGACAAGATAGGGCAAAAAACGTAAAATGTGAGGACAGTCGTAAGTCAAAAGTGCAAGGACCAGTCAAAAATAATTTTTTCAGCCCTCTGAGTAGTCCATATGCACAAAAGGATACAGCAATAGAGAGGGATGAAGGAAGGAGAAGAGAGGGAAGGAAGAGAAGGGAGGAAGAAAGGGAAGGGAAATTAGAGTAGGAGTGAGAGGAAGAGAGGGAGGAAGAGAGGAGGAGAAGGAGAAAGGAAGAGGAAGTAGGGAGGAGAAGAAGAGGGGGGGAAGAGAAAGTAAGAAGGAAAGAAAAGAGAGAGGTGGTAGGTTTGAGGAGAAAGATTGCTGTACAATAAAAAAGATGAAAGGGAAGAAAGGCAACCCCAAACAAATATAAAGATATTAAGATAAAGAATGAATTGTTAAACTTTAAAGAATAAAAGAGAACAAATATGAATAAATAGCAATAATTAGAAACACACATACAAACATACAATGTATTTTCTTTGAACAGAGTATTTGGCCAGTTCACAAATTTAAACAGTGTTTAGTCATTTCAATTAAATTTACAATTTCTATATTTCCTTTTTGCCATATTTATTCTTCATCTATTTTTTTAAAAAAACCAATATCCTCACATTGGTTAATTATGTAATATTACAGTTGTTTAATACAAATTCAACATTTTAATATAAATTGGTTAGTTATATAACTATCTCTTTTGTATATTAATCAATATGAACATGAATATTCCAATTATTTCCATGCAATCCAATTTCTTACAAATCAATTAATTATATTTACCAATAATAATAAACCAAATAATTTCCCCCATATATTCCTCCAAACCACAACTTAACCATTTCTGCTTTCAACACAATATACAATTAATAGTATCTCAATTATTACAATTCCCTAGTTAAATAGAGCTTTTTTTCTTTTGTGTTTTAAAATCTTGAACTCTCCTCTTTTGCCCTAAATTTCCCATTGTTTGCACCTATCTTTTTTGGTGAGCAAAAAGAAAAAGAAATCTCTCCCTGCCTCATTTTGTCACGTTGCAGCAGAGCCTGCTTTACTTTCCATTTCCTTTTTCCCTAGCATAGCTACTCATTTGTTTTCTTTTAACACTGATCAGCTGTAGGGCGGCCCTTTGAAGCCCCGCGGCAAGAGTTTAAACAGTTTTTTTCCCTCTAGCCATCAGCTGGGACTCAGGAGGCAGCAATAGATTGGGAGTGGGGCCAAATAAAAGGTAAGAATAATGCGGGGGTGGTGGTGGAGGGGTGGGGGGGAGAACCGGTTCGGTGACGTCATATCGTCACCACTACTGGCTCACAGGAACCAGTGCGAATCGGGAGCAACACACCACTGGATTGTAGGTATTATTGACTTGGAAGTTAACCTACATGATATAAGTCTGGATACTAAACTAGGTACAAGTCCCAGGAGACAACTAAAGAGGAAATAAGATGCCACTCATTAGCTATTTAAGAATATATTCCCAAAAAAATATCAGTGATGCCCAAATTTTCTGCATGCTTGAAACTATATATATATATATATATATATATATATATATATATATATATATATATGTCTTTGGTTATTCGGGTTTTCTCCCGCGTAAGATTGGAAGTGTCTTGGCAACGTTTCGACGAAGTCTCATTCGTCATCTTCAGGCTGGTGTTCTTGGCTTCGTGCTTCCAGGAGCAATGTTGCTTCCAGGAGCAATGCTTCCAGGAGCAATGCTTCCAGGAGCAATGTTGTCGAAACGTTGCCAAGACACTTCCAATCTTATGCGGGAGAAAACCCGAATAACCAAAGACCTACATACAAATACCCGTGAAAACCTCAGAATATATATATATATATATATATATATATATATATATATATATATAT
>WNWU01000064.1:2842509-2870682 GCA_012654045.1 Ptyas mucosa
TATATATATATATATATGTATGTATAAAATTTTTGATTTATATGCCACCCTTCTCCGGAGACTCAGGGCAGCTTACAATGCGTTAAGCAATAGCCTTCATACTTTTGTATATTTATACAAAGTCAGCTTATTGCCCCCACAAACTGGGTCCTCATTTTACCTACCTTAGAAAGGACGGAAGGCTGAGTCAACCTTGAGCCTGGTGAGATTCGAACTTACAGTAATTGCAGACAGCTGGTGTTAATCACAATGCTTTTTAGACTGCTGAGCCACCAGGCCCTTTTATATTTAATTATTTAATTAAATAATTATAGCATCCTTCTCTCAAGTCGCTATCACATGCAGATTGGCACCAAAAGAAGCTGTGTTTTCTCTTGCTGCTTCAGCTGGTAAGCTCCTTTTTCCTGAGTGATCATGGGTGACTCTGCTTGGAATATCTTCTAGGCCAGACCCTAACCTTTTCTTGATCATGATTCATCTTGTTTAGCAGTTCCTAGAAGTTATGCCTGTCTTATGGTTTCCTCTGCTGTGCCAAAATATTGTATATCATTTCAATCTATTATCTACAAATCACTGGTGAAAGATTTTGCAAGAGAATTAGCTAAGAATATATCCAGACTAGTATTTTTCACAACTCAAAAAGTGCAAAGAAGATTTAACATGGTCAACGAGATTGTGAATAACATTATATATTAACTTCTTTAAACTAAAAGATCATATCAAATCTTATGAAACAAAAATTTGTTTAGTAATTGAGATATGCCTTCCAAGATTTTTGCTGCTCAGGTAAGAGAGAGCTCATGATCGATTGCATTATTTTCACAGGTACTGTATGCTAAGTCCTCAGACTTACGACAAGGTCCTCGGAAATACGACACAGCGCCCTCATTGGCTAAGGTGCGTGCAGAGATGGCGGAGAATCCTGGCATTCCCATTGGTTGACCGGTTTGACAGCTACTATATAAATAGCTGTCAAATGCTAGAGTTGCTGTTCTAGTTCTGAAGCTGTTCTGTTAGCTGTTAGCAATAAAGCCTTGTTCGTTTACATCTGTCTTGCCTCAGTTACTGCCCCCCATCGCTCTACAGAGCACTGGCGACGAGGATGGGATACTGGGCATGAGGTGACAGGTAGCTAAGTCATTACAAGCTGACCATGTTAGCCAAGTGCCACCTAAGTCACTACATCGTTAAACAGCTATTCTGTAGAACTAGTACCCCGTCCTTCTCAGGATGGCACCTCCAACCTTTGCTCCCTTCAACCCGCTGACCGAGACCCGGAACTCATACGAAGCCCGCTTCGAATGCTTCCTTGAGGCAAATGACTACATAGGGTTGACCAGCAACTGTAAAAGGGCTCACTTCCTGAACTTGTGCGGCCCTGAGATGTTCACCATGGCGTTGGCTTTGCTGGCCCCTATTCCTGTCCAGTTGGTTCCTTGGGAAGTCTTGAGGGAGAAGCTAAAAAACCACTATGCGCCAACTCCCTCACACATTGCTCACCGGTTCAACTTCCAACAGATTCTCCAAGCTGAGGGGGAATCGATCAACCACTACATAGCCTCCCTACAAACCGCAGCTTTGAACTGCAAATTTAAGGACTTGGAGGATTCCCTTTTAGAACAGTTTGTATGTGGAGTCAGGGATCCGCGGATACAATGCCATTTACTAGAAAAAAGGGAAATCACTCTCCTGTCAGCTATCGAGGAGGCGCAGGTGTGTGAGCTGTCAAGCAAATCTACCACAGAGATTAGAAAATCGCAAGGCTCCATCCCTGCCAACAAGCCAGCTACAATCCACTCCGAAGAAGTGGACCCAGACGAAGAGGATGAAGAGGAGGACAACATAAGTCGCCTCAAAATGCTGAAGGGCAAAATAAATGCCTCAGAAAAAGAGTTTGCCGGCCTGCCATGCCAGGACTGCAGTGAAAAACATCCCAGGGCAGGTTGTTGCTTCAAAACAGTTGTTTGCCGCAGGTGCAGAAAAAAGGGACATTTGGCGTGCGTCTGTCGAGACAACCTGCAGACCGCCCAGGCACCCACCAATCGATGACCTTTCTCCAAAACTACAAAGCCCAGAGGGGACTGCTACACCATATGTCGTGACAATGGATTCTCTGATGTGGCTATCTGCCAGGCCAAAACACTATCCAGACGCAAAATTTACCTCACAATTACCATTGAAGGTGTCCCTTGCCGCATGGAGGTTGACACCGGGTCTTCTATATCGCTAATCTCCTGGGACACTTTACAAAAGTTGGTCCCCATTTGCAAAAAGAGAAACCTGAAACCCTGTCAACTGCAACTTCGAGATTATCAGGGAAATCACATCCCCACCCTGGGTCGTACCAAACTCCTGGTAGAATACAAAACTCACTGGCAGCCTGCCTTTAATCATTGTAAGTGGCCATCTCTCCAGCCTGCTGGGCCTCGACTCTAGGGCTCTAGAGTTTGGCGCACTAGGGCTTGGCATTACTGGCATCTGTTCAACCACCTGTGATGACTTCAAAGACGTCCTGACTGAATTTGCTGAGGTTTTTGACAACAATTTGGGTAAATATAAAGGATCACCCATATCCCTTAACCTAGACCCCAAAATTGCACCCATTAGATTAAAACCCAGGAGAGTACCTTTCACCCTCAGACCTTTAGTAGAAAAGGAACTTGACAAGCTGATAGCCCAAGGTGTCTTAGAACCCACAGACCATGCCCTCTGGGAGACCCCCATAGTTATACCCATCAAGCCAGACAAATCTATAAGAATCTGCACTGACTACAAATGTACAGTGAATAGGGCTCTCAAGGCCAACCCCTATCCAGTGCCAGTAGTTCAGCATTTGCTACACTCCCTAGGGCGAGGGACCATTTTTGCCAAACTAGACATGGCACAAGCCTACCAGCAGTTTCCAGTGGATGCTGCCACATCCGAGGCTCAGACAATCATGACCCACTGGGGAGCTTTCAAGTGTCAGCGCCTTCAATTTGGCATCAGAATCTCCCTGGGCATTTTTCAGGGTCTTATGGAGCAACTCTTGCAAGGCTTGCAAGGAGTTGTTCCATATTTCAATGATGTTCTCATTTCAGCCACCAACCAGGCTGACCTGAAGCACAAGCTGAGAGCAGTCCTACACCGTTTTCAAATGGCCGGGCTCAAATTAAAAAAAACAAAAGTGCAGAATAGGAGTGCCTAGGGTGGAATTCTTAGGATACCTCATCGATGCCACCAGCATCCATCCTACACCCTCTAAGGTTGCTGCAATCAGAAATGCCCCAACCCCCTCTAACAAGCTCGAATTGCAGGCTTTCTTAGGGCTTCTCAACTTTTACAGTATCTTCTTGCTGCCCACTCCCAATCTCCATCCTAGACCCCTCCCCAACCTCACAAGTGCTCCTCATCGATGCCCTTGATTTGCCAGTGACTGCTTCTGATGTCGCTGCGCTTTCTGCAAAAGACCCCATCCTCTGTCAGGTCCTTGACTGGGTACGAAGGGGCTGGCCCATGAGGAAAGTGCCCTTGGAGTTCAAGCCCTATCAAGCCAGACAGCATGAGCTGTCAGTACAGAGAGGGTGCCTCCTATGGGACAATCGGGTAGTAGTGCCACCCTAGCTGCAACACAGGGTCCTGGAATGCCTTCATGAAGGCCACCCAGGTGTTGTCAGGATGAAGGCATTGGGTCGCAGCTATGCCCGGTGGCCCAACTTTGATCAGGCAGCCACTGCGTGGGTCACCAGGTGCCAGTCATGCCAATAATCATGCCTTGTTGCTCCGGAAGCACCCGTGAGAGAATGGGAGATGCCCAAAAGCCCATGGTCCAGAATCCATGTGGACTTTGCAGCCCCCTTCCATGGGCAAACCTTCCCGATAGTGGTGGATGCATACTCAAAATGGGTTGAGATAGAACTAATGGCATCCACCACAGCAAGCACCTTAATCAGGGCAATGCAGAGACTATTCGCCACCCATGGCCTCCTGGACGTCCTAGTCTCTGATAATGGCCGGCAAATAACATCTGCTTCCTTTCAAGTCGAACTGGCAGGGCTTGGCATTCACCATGCCAGGGTTGCACCATTTTGCCCGGCCAGCAATGGGCTGGTTGAATGAGCCGTGAGGTCAGCTAAGGATACCTTAGCAAGATTTACAAGAGGGGACTGGTCAGAGAAAGTTGCAAGATACTTATTGACCCAGCACGTAACCCCCTGCCCTTCTACCAACAGGAGCCCTGCTGAACTGTTAATGTGCCATCGGCTCCGAATGACCCTTGACAGCCTTCACCCCAGTTACACCCCCGACAACCCCCCAGGGTCTAGAAGCCACGCCCGCAGTTTCCGTGTGGGCGACCTCGTCTTTGCCCAAAACTACGCCGGGGAACCAAGGTGGTTACCAGGGACGATAGTACAGATCTCGGGGCCCTACTCCTACCAAGTAGAACTACCTGATGGCAGGCTCTGGCAGTGCCACATCAATCAACTGCGCGCACGCATCACAGGAGGCGAGAGAGAAACACCAAGCCAACAGGACACCCAGACCCATCCAGTCCCTAACTGTGAAACTCCAGGCCCTGTCTCAAGTGCGCCACCCGCAAATAACTTACTTGGTGAACTGGGCCAGCCATCCGAAGTCGAGTCCGACGTTGAAGTTCCAGTTGAGTCACCGAGAGTTCCGCAGGCAGCACAAACCCCTCCCATTCCTTCAGAGGCCATTCCAGAACTGCGTAGAACTGAGTGGACCAGACGGCGCCCTGCCTACTTGAGCAACTACGCGTGCGCTATCCAGGAGGGAAGGGGTGCTAAGTCCTCAGACTTATGACAAGGCCTTCAGATATACGACACAGTGCCCTCATTCGCTAAGACGCACCCAGAGATGGTGGGTTATTCCATTCTACACAAGCAAATGAGATAATGAAATCAATTTTTTTGCACCATTACTACCTTTAGAATAGTCAATACGAACTTTTAGCTTGGCTGGGTTGGGGCTGAATTTCCTGCCAGTTGTGCTCTGGCCATCATCTTAGTCCTTTTATCACTCCCAACTCTCAATAAATTAAATAGATAATGATGGAGTTCTCCAAGACAAGACAGCACACCAATGACTGACTGTGTTGACAGCTGGAACCTCCTCTGAGGTCAGAAATACAGGTGCTGACAGAAAAGTTACCCATATAACTAGGAAAGCATCCAGGATTCAAAAACCATTATACAGCTTCCTCACATAAGCTCCTTATGCTGTTACAGTTAAGTAGTTTATGACCAATAAATAAAAATGACTTTGGCTCCAGATCTACATATGAACATTTTCTTGCCCAGAACAAGATATTGAATTGAATGTGTACATCATTTTTATATATTCAGAAACATTCACTAACATTGCAATCTAGATGCGTTTGTGGCTTATACTATTGCACTTGGTGCCAAAGTGTTCAAAAATAGGTATTATAATTCTGAAAGAATTTCCACACATTCATGCATCTGGTGCAATGGACTCTAGTTCATGGAAAGTATCTGATACTGTATAATTGAGTTCTTCAAGGGAACCTCCCACTAGTAGATAGCTTATACTGATGCTTTTCAGATCTATGTTTGCTTCAACCATATGCATTTTCTAGAGACATGGTAGGTATATGAAGCAAAATATCAGCAGATGGTCCACTTGTTTCCCTGAGTTGTTGGTTTGATACCTTTAACTCAGTTTCCTAATAAAGGCTTTTGAAAAAAGCTTGTTTCCTCTCTCAAAATTTCCACTAAGCTGAGTACTCTCCAGGAAGTACGGTAATACTTAGAAGGATTTCTTTGATAGTTATGTGTTCATCATATCTTGAGCAGGCATAAGTGGATTCTATTCTCCACAGATACTGCCAAAGTCTACATGCTGCATTTCACTGGCTTATAGTTTAAATTTTTCTGTGGCACCCAGATGAAAACGTTTAGGTAATGTGAGTGCTCTTGAGAAATCTGCCTTAAAAATAATCACCTCATCCTGATAATTGAACATGTGGTGCACAGCAAATCTGCCAGAAATGCAGCCCATTAAGCTTTGAAAGGTACTGAGGGAATATAAAAAGCTAAAAGCAGCATGATAAATTCAAAATAACTTTTTATGAGATTGTACTGTCCATTTAGATGTATCTCCTTTTCACAGAAACTGCTTGGAAAACTTTACATCAAACTAAGAAAAAGCCTTACAGGTGGTCCTTGACTTATGACCACAACTGAGTCCAAAATTTCTGTTGTTAAACAAGACAGTTAATTGAGTTTTATCCCATTTTTGACCTTTCTTGCCATAGTTTGTCAAGGACTACCTGTAAGGCTCTTTCTTAGTCCAATCTAAAGTTTTCCCAGCAGTTGTGAAGTGAATCATTGCAATTGTTGAGTTAGTGACATGGTTGTTAAGTGAATCTGGTTCCCCGTGGATTGTGCTTGTCAAAAGGTCGCAAAAGGTGAACATGACCTCAGGACACTCTAACCGTCATAAATCCATTCCAGTTGGCAAGCATCCAAATTTTGATCACATGACCATGGGATGGGGATGCTGCAACAGTAACAAATGTGAAAAACAGCCATAAAATTAATGGTTGTAAGTTGGAGACTACCTGTGCATTCGATGGTTATTTCTCACAATAAAAAAGTTTGTATTAATATTTTCCCAGTAAATTGATTGCCTGATGTTTTTATTTCGGATATTTAGTTCGTTATAACCAGAAGGGATGTTTGTTGAGAAGTCCCAGGTTAGTGTCCAAAGTACACATGTAGATGAAGAAAGGTAGAGGCTTGTTCAGCATATATCTCATCTAGGCCATGTAGTCCCAGGTTTCCTCCACCCCACCCCAAACCAAGACAAGACAGTTTCCAGAAACCCTTCTGGGTTGGGCAGCAGCAGCAGCATAAGCATTCATATGGGAAACAGCTGCTTTTTTTGTTCATCACCATGCCTTCAGCTACTGTATCATATTTGGGCTACAAAACTCCAGGTGACAATTTCTCCGCAGCAAAGAATACAGAAACCATTACTTTTAATAAACATCTTACAGCATTATTATTTTTTAAATAACTTTGTTGTCATTGTACGTGTCTACACAGTATACCCATACAACGAAATTCACTTAACACCCAAAGACCAGGTCCAACACACATAACAATCCCCAAACACACTCCCACCCACCACAATTCCCCACCCCTAAACCACCCAAACATCCACATAACAGACCAAGTAATACTGTCCAACAGCTTACTGATGGTGGTCCTTTAGTTCATTGTTGAGTGCAATTATAGCTCTGGGATAAAAACTATTCAGAAAACATGTGGTCTGAGTTTTAATTGTTCTGTATCTTCTGCCAAAAAGCAACAGTCCAAAAATATTGTAAACAGGATGGGAAGAGTCTCTGAGAATGTTATGCAACTTTTTTATTTGCATGGAATATTGGGGTATTCCATGTAGCATGTAGTTCCATGTAGCACTTTGTATAATATTCTTTTCTTCTTAAAATTCAAAATGCATGCTTTTTTAAAAAAAAGTAAAATGGTTGGTCTCCAATGCAATTTTGGCATGTTTAAGTTAAATAGCAAGGGAGAAGTGGATAAGAAAATATCCAGATCTACCAACCAATGGGTAAGTAATTCATGGCACCAAGCCATACAGTGGATCCAGAGCCCTCTTCCTTCTTCTTTTGAATGAATGTCTGCATATGTGTTCTCTATGTAAGCTGAATCTTCCATTCTTCTTAGGTATCTTATCTTCCCCACTTACTCCTATCTTCTGCCGGTCTCAGCTGTCCAGAAAAGGGAGTGCAGTGTGGAATATCCTCAGTAGATGTCCTCTCTGCCTCCAAAACGTATGATTAGATGAGATTCTAAATTTGTGGCCTTCATCTTTCAAATCTTATACATGTGAATCAGAACTTCATTCTATGATATTATCATTAGGTACCCTTGAATAAAGTGAGCCATATTTCTGCATATTAATTAATATGATGAAAAGTTAAGAATGCAAAAAATATATATTTGCCTGGTGCTGAAAAAAGCCTAGGAAGCACACTCCAGATCTAGGGGATACTTGGATACATTGCATATAGACTTTTGCATCCTATCATGCTCATAGCTACACCTTTTCACAAAGTTAGTTCTTCAGTGTGGGTATGATCATGATAGTGTCATTAACACAATGAACAAATTTGGGCAAACCCTGGAAGACAGTGGAGGACAGGTGGGTTGGCGTGCTATGATCTCTGGGGTCGCAAAAAGTCACATAATTTAACGACTGAACAATAACATGAGCATGATAAGATATTAAGTCTATATGCCCAAGAACCAATATTAGGCATGCACACTCCTAACTTCCTCAAAATCCACCACCACAGGCCTTAAATGCAAGCTACGTAATGCAAGCAGCCTCATAAACAAAATACAGATTTCTTCCTCTTACTAAATACAGCTATATTCGACATTATATTTGTCTGTGAGATGTGGCTGAATTCATCCCTCCCAGACCCCATTACCACAGTAAGAAACTATCATGTTTACTGGTCCGGCCATGAAATCTGTAGAAGAGATGGTATTGCTATCGTCTATAAAAAATCCCTAAATTTAAAAAATATTCAAGTTACACTTGCTCTTACTGAGACCATCATATACAAGCTGTCCCTAAACACCACACATCGCTTCTTACTTTGTTACAGAGCCCCTGATTATGACCTTGTACATGTGAACAAACTAACTTCATTACTAACATGGGCAGCCTCTTCCCCACACCCTCTTATCTTTCTTGGTGACTTCACTCTACCTTTTATTAATTGGACCCTAAACAAATGTACAACAGAACCAATACATACAACCATGTACAATGCCGTTACTAATCTGGGATTGGATCAATTTGTAACAACACTAGACTCAACAACTACCTTGATCTCATTTTCTGCAATAGTTTAAACTCAATCTATGGTCTACAAATAAATAAACCCTTTTCAAACAGTGACCACAGAAAAGCCAACTATGATCTCATAACTGATGACCTCTCATCTCTTGATTGGCAAACTCTGTTCACTGCCGAAGACCATTATAATATTTTTTTACACAAAGTCAAAAGAATCATCATACTACATCAGGGGTGAAATGCTCCCGATTCAGACCAGATCGCCCGATCTGGTAGCAATGGAGGCGGGTGGTTCGGAGAACCGGTAGCAAAAATCCCCGGCCCCCCACATGCCCAGCTGAACCACACAATCATCAGAGGCTTTTTTTTTACTTTTAAAAGCATTTTTTCTACAACTTTGGCCGAAAAAATGCTTTTAAAAGTAAAAATAAGAGTCTCTGATGATCACGTGGCTCGTCAAAGGCATTTAAAAGAAAAAAACCCATGGAACGCAGCTTGGATCGTCAGAGCATTTGAAAGAAACAAGGTTTTTTTTTCTTTTAAATGCTGTGACAATCTCAGCTGAGTTCCCTGATGGGCAGAAGCTGATCAGGGAACTCAGCTTGGATCCTCAGAGCCTTTTGAAAACATTTTTTTACAACCTCTTAGCCGAAGAGGTTGTAGAAAAAATGGTTTTAAAAGTTAAAAAAAAAATTGGCCACACCCACCCAGTCACATTACCCCACCACCACCAAGCCATGCCCACAGAACCGGTAGTAACAAATTTTAGATTTCACCCCTGAACTACATGTACCACTAATAACCCCCAAACCCAGGAAAAACAAATTACCCATAACAATAAGGAAGCTTCAGTCAAAAAAAAAAATCTTTGGCACAAAAACAAAACTAGCTAACTTCAAAAGTCGCTACAAATCCTTATGCTGACAGATAAAGGCAGAATGCATCTGTTATCACAGCAAACAGGAGGAAAACTTACACAGAAAATCCATCCAGGCCTTCTATAATTTTGGAAACAACAAACTTAAAGACTCAAGATCCATCCCACCACTAAAAGGGCCAAACGGGAAAGACTGTAATGATGAAACCGTTAAGGCCAACCTCTTCAACACATTCTTTGGTTCAGTCCTTGTAAACAGCAACGGATCATGCCCCACATTTCCCAATTGTACCACAACTAATTACAACGATCTACTACATGTTGATTTCACAGAAGATGCCGTTGAAAAGTCATTATGCAACTTAAAACCATCTCTATCTATTGGCCCTAGTGGATTATGTGCCTACTTCTTAAAAAAGCTCTCAACCACCATAGCAGAACCTCTTAGCATAATCTACGAAATATCTTTGCCTACCAGCTCCTTGCCTAACTTATGGTCACTAGCCATGGTCATCCCTATCTTCAAAAAGGGTGACCCCAGCCTAGTTGAAAATTACAGACCAATCTCATTATATTATACTATAAGCAAGAGCCTTGGATAGTACAGTGGTCTAAAGCCCTGTTATTAACATCAGCTGCCTGCAATTATTGCAGGTTCAAATCTCACCAAGGCTCAAGGTTGACTCAGCCTCCCATCCTTTCTAAGGTAGTAAATTGAGGACCCAGTTTGTGGGGGCAATAAGCTGACTTTGTATAAATATACAAAAGTATGAAGGCTATTGCTTAGCGCATTGTAAGCCGCCCTGAGTCTCCGGAGAAGGGCGGCATATAAATCAAATAAAAATAAAATAAATAAATAAATAAATAAACTCCGTTCTCTTCGCTGATGATGTAAAACTATTCAACATCACCGGCAATGCTGCTAACCTACAAAGAGACCTTGATTATGTGTCAGAATGGTCAAACAATTGGCAACTCCAAATCTCAACAAACAAATGCTCTGTCTTACACATTGGCAAAAAAATAAAAAATAAAAAAAAATCAGAACACAAAATTCAAGCTGGGCAGATATGACCTCATAGATGACCCTCACTCGGTCAAGAACCTTGGAGTATTCTGTGGGACCAGTATGCTCCCACAGAGAGAGGCTCCTCAGGGTGCCATCAGTCAAACAATGCTGACTGGTGGCCCCCAGAGGGACAGCCTTCTCTGTGGGGGGACCTACCCTCTGGAATGAGCTGCCCCCGGAGTTACAGTGGATCCCGGATCTATGCACCTTTCGCCGTGCCCTAAAGACATTTTTATTTCAGCAAGCCGGGCTGGCCTAACTTTTTAAAACTCTTTTAAATTGTTTTAATTCTTAAACTTAAACAGTTTAATTCTTAAACTGTTTATTTATTTATTTATTTATTTATTTATTAGATTTGTATACCGCCCTACTCCCAAAGGACTCAGGGTGGTGAACAGTTAACAATAAATACAGACTATAAATATTTAGAAATTGATTAAAAATACAATTGAATAGACTAATATAGAATGGAATTAAATTAAAACATTCTCAAATTTATAGGGTAGATCCAGATTTAAAAAATGTAATGGTTTGAAGGGAGGTTAGGCCAGGCCGGTTTGCATGAATAAGAATGTTTTGAGGGCCCGGCGGAAAGCCCGGAGATCTGGGATTAATCGTATCTCCGAGGGCAGCTCATTCCAAATTGGGGGTCCTCCCACAGAGAAGGCTCTCCTCCTGGGGGCCGCCAGTCAACATTGTTTGGCTGATGGCACCCTGAGAAGTCCCTCTCTATGGGAGCGTACTGGTCAGTGGGAGGTTATTGGTGGCAGAAGGCGGTCTCGAAGATATCCCGGTCCTAAGCCTAACCTAAATTATGGGTTTTAATACCTTATGCCACCTTATGCCACCAGACTCAAAATTTTGGGCTTAGACAACTTAGAACTTTGCCGCCTTCAGTCTGACCTAAGCATAGTGCATAAAAAAAGGGGTGCTTTTAATTGTGGGCCAAATTAATTTAATCGGATTTTAATACCGTTTTTACATTTTGTATTTCTTGTGTTTTATCTGTTGGCTATTCACCACCCCAAGTCCTTTGGGAGAAGGGCAGTATATAAATATAAACAATCAATCAATCAATCAATCAATCAATTATAAATTAAATTATAATTTAATTATAAATTAAATATAAAATAAATGCCAGAGCTCACTGTAACAGCATTGCCAAAAAGGCATTAAGAGTTGTTAACCTAATCTTGTGTAGCTTCTTCTCTGGTAATATTGTACTGTAAACTAGGGCATACAAAACTTTTGTTAGAACAATTCTTGAATACAGCTCATCTATCTGGAACCCGCACTGCATATCGGACATTAATACAATTGAACGAGTCCAGAGATATTTCACGAGAAGTGTCCTCCACTTCTGGAACAGAATACCTTATGCCACCACTCAAAATTTTGGGCTTAGACAACTTAGAACTTTGCCGCCTTCGGTCCGACCTAAGCATAGTACATAAAATTATCGGCCACAATTTCCTACCTGTCAATGACTACTTCAGATTCAACCACAACAATACACGAGCACACAATAGATATAAACTTAAGGTAAACCACTCCAAACTTGATTGCAGAAAATACGACTTCAGCAACAGAGTGGTCAATGCCTGGAATGCACTACCTGACTCTGATTTCTTCCCCAAACCCCCAAAACTTTAACCTTACACTGTCTACTTTTGACCTCACCCCATTTCTAAGTGGACTTTAAGGGGTGTGCATAAGCGCACCAGCCTGTCCTAATGTTCCCTTTTATCGGTATCCATTTCATGTATTCATAATCATGTTTATACCTATATCTGTTATCTAATACATGCTTGACAAAATAAATAAATAAATAAATAAATATAATAAAATAAAATAAGGAAAAAATGTGATTGGCTTTCCTGAAACAGAAAGCTGGATGGACGGGAATGGTATTGTCTAATGGAGTTCGTGGCAGCCTGCAGTTTGTATTGCACTGATTCTATTATCAAAGATTTTCTTTGATGAGGATTTTCTTATCAAATGTTTATTTAGCATTTTCTTAATCTGTTTAGAGTCAACCCTGCATGTATAAAGGGAAGAGCACCTTAAAGTGCAGATATGTCCTAGGTTGGATCATCGCAATGACAATGATATCCAGAAATCTTTGATAACTTCTCTTTCCCACCCCCTGCTTTTTGTGAATGTTTTACTGATTGCGAACAAGGGTTAGAATTAAGGGAAGTCTTTTTTTTATTAAGTCCATAAAATTTTGATGTTTATTAACTTAATGTTTTTAATAGTTTAATGTTTTTATATTTTATTTTTATGATGCTGTAAACCAACCAGAGTTGCTTGACAGTGAGATGGGAAGTATATACAGTAAACTTAATAAATACATAATAAAGATATTTCAAATATTGGGGTCCCCATTGTCTTTGGATTATTGATTTTAACTTTGTTGTGATCCTTTCTATTACAGAAATGTGTTGAAATCACATAACATAGTAAAGTTCTGTTAAACAGCAAAAAATTCATGTGAACTTGATTCTATCCTTCTGTTAATGCAGCCTAGGATTGCATTAGTTTCTTTGGCGGCTGCAGCACACTGCTGGCTCAGAAAGAAGACATCAGTTGTATTATAAGTGAAGGTGATAAGTTACTAAAATTGTGATGAAGAGGAATATCAACTCTGTATATTTTTCTTTTTTCTTTAGTGTATTTTTTAACTTTCCTCTTCCTTTTAAAAATCTTTTGTGCACTTTGTATTTTTTCATTCCATTTTTTAAAGTTTGTATTCATTTTTACCTTTTTAATTGTAATTTTAAAGGAAAACTTCTATATAAAAAGTTAGATCCAAAATAGTAGGTGATTGCTTCTGTTCACCTAAGAGGCCAAATTTTAAATTATTTTCACGTCTCACAGGGGCTATAATGACATACTAACTCTGTCTATAGCAAAACTCTCATTCTAAATCAGCTTTGTAAAACACAGCATAATTATTCACATAGTGCTGATGCAACTCATGTAAAACAAACATAGAAAACTTTGCGCTAGCAGAGTCTTTAATTCTGAATAAGTGCAAGAGAGAAGCCACATTGTAAATTCAACATTTACCCTTCCCCCAACATTTTGCCTCTTGAGAGTCTCTTGGACTGCAAGAGATCAAATCAGTCAATCTTAAAGGAAATCAACCCTGACTGTCCTTTGCAAGGGCAGATACTGAAGCTGAAGCTCAAATATTTTGACCACCTAATATGAATAGAGGACTTATTGGAAAAGACCCTGATGTTGGGAAAGACTGAAGGCAAAAGGAGAAGGGGATGGCAGTGAATGAAGTGGTTAGGTAGTGTCATCGACCCAATGAATGTGAATTTGGATAAACTGGGAGACAGTGGAGTACCAGGGGACCTGGCCATACTATGGTCCATGGAATAATGAAGAGTGGGACCTGACTTAGCAACTGAATAACAACATTTTGCAAAAAACTCCATGCTAATAGTTCTCAGTAATCTCCAAATTTAAGCAATTAAATTAGAAATGGTACAAATTAAAAAGGAAAATACATCAATTATAGTAGGGGAAGGGGTTGCTGTTCTCACTATTAAAATGTGCCTTTATTCTGTGATATGTACTTTCCTTCCCCTTATTAATATCATTTTGTTAGTAATGTTTATAGCACTATGTAATAGTACATTCATCAAAATCTTCAGAAAGAACCCAGGCTGCTATTTTGTTTCCCCACAAAGATTTCTCCTTAAACAGTTTGGAAACTGCTTTTCGGAGATAATGTACTGGCAGCACATGGTATATATTGTAAAGTAACTTACCCTTTCAGGCTTGCATTTCAAGGTGTTACTCAAGATAGCCAGGTTTTTTTGCCCATGTTCAGGGCTGAAAAAATGCAAACTACTTGGTGCTTTAGTCCAAAGGGCTGAGGTTCAGATTCCCCCGCACCTCACCTCCAACTAATCCATCATTCTTGTCATGATCTTAAGAAAGCGATACAGTAATCTGTCTCTCTGGGGAAAAAAAAGAAAGAAAAGGACAGTCTGTTGCAGCCTTTTATATTTTCTTGAATTATAACACTTTCTTTTCCATCTGACTTTTTACCAGAAGAGTTTAGTAAGTTTTTTTTTTTTTATAAGCACGCAAGTACAGGTTCTTCATTCACTACCTATCCTGAGCTCAGCAAGCTTAATCCATCTGGAAGCTTTTCTTTCTCTCCCCCAAGAACCTTTTAGGAAAGACTTTTTTCTAATTTGGAACAGATTCACTCCCTGCAGATTCAGTTGCTTTTGCTATCATCTTGCAATGAGCTGCAGCAGATGGGTCCATACATGTCATTTCAGAAACACGAGGAATCAGGAAAGGAACACCAACACCTAGGTAGGAAATCATGAAATCCAAGCAACAACAGGGTAGGCAGATTGCATAAAAAATTAACAAAAGATTAGGGTTGCTTCATTTGTTTTGCTTGTTAACCATTTTCAAATTTTACTTTCTATTTTTTTCAATTCTATACAAATAGTCCTCGCTTAACAACCTGTTGCTCAATGATCACTTGAAGTTATGACAGAACACTTCAAAGTAATTTATGACTCAGCTCTAGAGTTTCAATGGCTACACACACACACACACACACACACACACACAGAGCCACAACTGCATTTTGGGCATCAGGCAACCTGCACTAATTTACAGCCGGTTGCAATGTTCTGTGGTCATGTGATCATGATTTAGTATGTTTTTGATGATCTCCAGCCTTTTGGCCAGCTTCTGACTAAGTAACACCCATAGGAATATACTGATTTGCTTTACATCTACAGCATTCACTTAATGACTGCCACATTCATTTAACAAACATGGCGTTCGTTTAATGTCTGCTGCAAAAAAAGTCATAAATTAGATCTAGTCATGTGGGTGCCTCAACTTATCACTACCTGTGACTTACAACAGAAATCTCTGGCTCCATTATAGTCATAAGTCAAGGAATCATAAGAAAGGCCTTAGGACCCTATCAGCAGGATCATTCTCTGAAAATAGACCAGAAAAGACCAGTCTATTAATCTGAAAATGGCAGGCCAATGAGATATACCCCAAAGGGTTGACTTTATCTGCAAGTTTCTTCCAATTTGGCAAAAAAATAAAATATGCATGCATTTAAAAATAAATACATTACAGGACTCATCTAAGATTTGGCAGACTTAATCATCTAATAATTTGAAGCTATTCCTGAAACTTTCATCTGACTATGTCAAATACAAAGACAGTATAATCATTTACTAATTTTCAAGAATAATCAATGGAAGAATAAGATTTCTGAATTGTAATTTGGATTCCTACTCTGAATCAAATAAGAGTGCCTCTCGTCCATTCCAGCCAAATTGGCCTACTTTTGAATCTCTATATCAGGTTCCAGACTAAATCTTGTCATTAGATTTCTGTGCTATTTTCTAGATTAGAGGTAAATAAACATTTTTAGGTTGATTAAGTATTCATTTGCTGGTTGCAGTTATTGAGTGATGTAATAATATTATTGGGACTAGAGCTGGTTTTGATGTTTTTCATGTGTTCTCAAAGGGCAGGGGAACATTATGTTACAGGAGGCTTACATTAAACCTTGCATTTTTAAGGTAAAGGTACGTAGCTCATACCTTCTTATTAAAGAGCCAACCTCAAGTCACTAAAAGTAGATGGATTTTTCACCAAGTTTTAGCAACTTGAGAACTTACAGAATCTGGAAAACTAAGAGTAGGAACAAAATGTGGAGTATGCATTTTGTTCCCTATCCTATGTGAAGGCCGTTTGTTCAATTTGAGAGAGTTCATTTAGTTATATAAACCCCAGCTAGGATTTGAAGTGATATTACTGTAAACATGACTTACAACCTTGGTGAAAACCTGGCTTGGTTTCCTCTGCAACATAATGGCTCTAACTACCACAGATAGTCCTTGAGTTACAACCACAATTGAGCCGAAAATTCTGGCTCTACCCAATTATATAAAGTTTGGGGTCTTAGAAGAAATTCAGTTACTTTGCTGTGGATTCTCCAAGCAATTGCATCCTAAGAGAAAAAGTAAGTAACATGGTACTAGTGGGTCTCTCTCTTGCTGTCATCCTCTCCTTGCCTTTCAAATCTGTCATGCTGCAAAGCAAAGCACCAACTTCTTAGATCACCTTTATATATTACTGTGTGTATATTTAGCATTCGTACAAAATACAAATTACAACTTTGTGTTTTGGCTGGAAATCAGGAGGAGAGAGGGAAAAAAACTGAAGTGGTAGAAAAACTATAGAAGGGCTTGGGCTGGTGGGAAGTGTTTGCTGTCTGGTAAATCAATGGGTGTTTTGTGACTAGACTAATTTTCCCATTGGGCTGTTTAGTAAGTACTCCCATTACATGCTTTCTAAAAATTAAACATGCCCAGTGGCCAAAAATACCAGGCACTCTTTTGGGCTTAGGTTTTGTTGCATTAGCAGCTACTAATCATGATGGATGTTCATTAGCTTCTGATCGCAGGCAGTATACCTGAACCCCCAACTGCTGGGGAGTCACAGTGGAAGAGGATGGTTGCCCTTGATCCATCAAGCCTCTTCTTCTGCTCTTATGTTTTAAAAAACCCTTCTGTTATTGGTCATGCATCATCAGAAAGCTAATTTATCAAAGGTTTTTGGTTATTTTAACAAGGTTTTTCTGAAACGACTATCATCATTTATTTCTGGATTCTGATATTTTTCTCTAGTAAGTTCAAAGGCGCCTGTGAGGGAGAATGGCATTTTTGATTCTAAAGGTTTATAATACTATAATGCTGGGTTCTTGTTTGTGCCATAAGAATTAGCAACTTTGTGCACCCCATCTGGGATTATTTTTGGTTTTGTTGCTCATTGATTCAACCTTCCAAATCTTCCTTGTCACTACAGAAAAAAAATGTAGCTTTCTTGGCAACCCTTTTGGAAGTGTTTTGCTTTCTAGGGCTGAGAGACAGTGACTGGACCAAAGTCACCCAGATGGCTTTGTGTCTAAGATTTGATTAGAACTCACAACCATTAATGAAAATCAAAACATACAAAAATTTTGAGGGTCAATTTATTTATGAGTAGTGAATTTTTCATGCTATTTTAGTTAAAAAATGGTTTGGCTTATCCATGGATAGGCTTATCCATGAATATACATTGTAATTTTTTTCATATCTGGAAAGCATGTCTCTTAGCCAATTTATTACTGACTTACAAGCCTTAGTGCTATAGGCTGAATTCTGGCTATATTCTGCCTGAAATTTACTTGCTTAAATTTAATGGGATTTAGACCCAAGTTAAAGTTAATTCCTTCCTTGAATTGGGTGGAATAAGGAGTGCTACTGAAATGCAAATTGTGGCCATACTTAACATTATGATGAACAATTAGTGGGAAATATATTTGAAACATTTTTGAGACATTTTAGATTTATCCTTCCAGGAAAAATCTAAAATGTCTCTCTCCCTTTATTTTCTTCCCACCTCATTTCCCAACTCCACTGAATTTTTTTTCTAGAATCAGATGGTTAATTGCTATGTAATACTTAACTGCTGAAACTATTTATATTGGCTAAATCACTGTGTTGTCATCCAAACTGGTGATTAGTCAGTTGCACTGAATGATAAGCCTGGCATTTTGCCATCTTGCAATTATGCTTGAGATCTCTTTTTAATAGACAGTCCCATGATGAAGCATTATATGATGTGTGTGAAGTACTTTATTTTGCATTCTACTTTTCAGATTTATATGATGCACTGTAAGCAAAACTTTTGTTTATTTAAAAACTAGCACAGTAGTTCTGGCTTTTTCTACAGGCTCCAGGCTATATTATTCCAATGCACTGAAGTCAAGGTAGCCTTTGAAAAGCCTTTGTCAATATTGAGTCATTACAGAGATAGTAATGAGTCTGAGTTGCACTGATCTTAATTTCATTACTTTTAAAGGAGTATATTAAGGTATAATGTTAAAAAGCTGGTTTTCAATTGTTGAACCATGAAGTTCAAGCAGGCTTGAAACCAGGATGCTTATAGGAGTGCCATTTCAATCCACCTAATTATTAAAAACTCTTTTCTAACTGTACTTGTTATTGAAAGTCAGGCAGGGGATGACTAGTCACTGTGAAGATTTTTTTTTCAATATTTATGCTTTAATAAGACTGCTCTTCCAAAGCAGATTATCATCATCATCATCAACTAAACATTATTAGACTTGATTTTATTCAATAGTTATGTTAATTGTTTGGATGGGTTGTCTTCTGTTTCAATTGCTGACTATATGTAGGTGGAATTATTGTGTACATTCGTTTTTACATTATTTCATTTTTCATATTTTTCTGTTGCCAGTCAGTAACAACAACTGTGGTGTTAATTGAATGGGGGAAAATCAGCTATGTGGAATGAATGAAAGAGTGTGCAATTGCTGATCTGGAAGTCTGATTTACTATTTCACCTTCACCTGCTTTGTTTTCATATTTTCATGTGCCAGGAAGCAGAGGATGAAAAGCAGAGCTATGAGCTTGCCTAAACATTTAAGTTTCTCAAAATGTAAATATTGCAGAAGAATATTTGGTATTAACTAATAGATTCTATGCAGATGAAGGTCTTTATTGTCTAGCTATGCTCATCCGCACCACACAGCACAATATACTGTAATATAAAACTTGAAGATGATAACCTTTTGATGAGAAAGTTTCCTTCAGTCTGCAAGTAAACGTTCTCTCCCCCCCCCACACTTTTGTTTTTTTACAAGCTGGACTTCAAGGTAAGCAGACTGTAATAGACCTTTTAGGTGTTTCCATGTTGGCTTGTGGAAGCTTTTATCTGAATAATTTTGTTTACTTTACATTGTTTCTGATCTGTCTTGTATCCTGCTAATGTCTGCAGTAATTTGATGTTCCATGAATGTAAAAGATAATGATGCTAATAATAGAAATTCAGACACTCAAACTGATTCAAATTGCAAAACTATGCAATACTAGTGAACACAGGCCATGTACAACTGTTTGAGTAGGTGGGGTTCACTTTTACAATTTGAGATTCTGATTTTTAATACTGAACAAGCTTAAATTCAGGCTGAGTGGCAGGCATATGTGAAACTAATCTAGTTCTACTGCACAAAACCGGACCTAGCTTTAAAAACAAATGCAAATTAAATAAAAAGATATTTCAAGCCAAATAGCTTTCATCAAATAGCTCTAAAAACAAGTATGATCCAAGTGTAAATAGTCTTGAGGCCACTAAAGGGAAAGAAAGCACTTTTAAAAGTACAGGATCAGCAGAAAAAAATTAATGATGTTGAATTTTGTTATGTATGTCATTTAAAGGAACAGGCAATTTCAATTTCAAAAAAATATTTTCAGGATATTAGAACACGACCTTGACAAAAGAAAGGCATCTCAGTGGAGGACTTTTGGGACAAGGAGAAAAACTCAGATGCTGTAAATCACAGGGACCAGAGGGAAAGGTAGAAAGATTTAGGAAGAGTCAAAGTATATAAGATGGAGCAGGGTGCGGAAAACAGGGAATAACAAAGACCTTGACTGAGCTACACTTACTGCCCAAGCAATGATCACTAAGGCTGAAATTCAGGTTCTGCTATTTAGAAGTTGAAATTAATATGACCACCTTTCCAAATGCTGTAATATTAAGATTTCTTTTTAAAGAAGTCAAAATATGATTAATTCAAGAAAAGAAAAAAAGGAAATTAAGAGCACAGATATATTAAATTGGGTCCAGGTGGTGCTATCTAGAGCAGAGGTGTCAAACATGCATCATTACGGCGGGGTCATGTGACATATCGGGACTTCCCTCCTTTCGCTAAACTGGGTGGGGATGGGCCAGCACATGATGCATCCAGCCCACGGGCTGTGAGTTTGAACTCTCTAGACTGTTCAGTCAAGATTATAAAAGCTGGTTATTAAAAAAAAACAGCTTGGTCAGATTTAACAGGCAGGGAAGCAGAAGCAATTTTGAAAAGATAGGTCCAAGAGTACAAAGAGAAAAACAAAATTTCTGGTTCACATTTAAATTCAATCCCTTGATACTTCCCTTCCCACTCACAGATGGTCCCAGCTGGCTCCCTCCTCAAGACGCCATTTCTGGATCCCATTAAAGTGGACAATTTTCATCCAGTATCTCACCTCTATTTCTTGTGGAATGTTGTAGAGAAGGCAGTTGTGTCACAACTTCCAAAGGCCTTGGAAGAAGCAGATTCTATGGATCATTTTCAGTCATGATATAGACCCTGGTGTGGAGTAGAAACAGTATCAGTCATGCTTTTAGATGACCTCTGGCATGGGTGGGATGGGGATAGTGCATCCATCATTTTCCTACATGACCTCTTGGAAGCTTTCTGTACTATTGCCCATGGAATCCTTCTGGATTAGCTCAGAGGATTGGGGCTGGGCAGCAGAGTGCTGTGCTGATTCGTCTCCATTTCCAGAAATTCCAGTAAGTGATGAGTAGGGAGGATGATTCTCATCTCAACCACTCCTATGTGGGCTGCACAATTACTTTTCTAATTCTCCTTTTTAACATCTACATGAGGCCACTGGGTGAACCTATCCATTACCACTGGGTGAAATATCACCAGCACATAAAACAATTAAATATCTCTACCTCTGGCAAATTAACCAATGCTATGAACTGTCAGCCCTGGAGGCCATCTTTTTCTTTGGATCTTCAGGGGTGCCACACTTAGAGTTGTGGGAAATTGGGAGGGGGGATTGCATGGAGTTGCAGGGATATCTAGCCATAATAACATTTTTTTTCTCTGAGAGTCAAGGACATCCAGGCTGCACCTGGAATGGCATGATTGGGAGGCATCTCCAGTTGGGATGATGCATTGATTGGACCATGTGATGGACATGTGGGTGCAGGGGAAGGGATTTGGACTTTCTTTTGGGTGGGGAAAACCTGGAAGCTTTCAGATTCAGGTTTTACCAGATGTGCCAATATGACATCTCTAATATAATGGAACTTTGAGAAACTTCTGGCCTTGGAGTCTTCTTTTGTTGGGGGTGTTACTTGCAACCCTGACATGAACATCTTATCCCAGCATCTTGCAGATGCCATCAGCTAAGGACCTACATTTGGTCAGTAGCAGGAATTGTGCCTTATCTGGGATGGTGTCCGCCTTGTGGATCATCTTTCCTTCAAAATTAGATTACCTCCGTCACTTTGATATTCCAAAAGATCCTCAGGACTAGGTTATGTTATCAGGCCTGTGGTTCCTACGGAACTGGAGACTTCATTAGATGGCTCCATTGTTGAGATGGAAATTCTTATCCTCCTTTCATCTATGGTTTATATCCACTGCTGAATCAACCAATTTGTAATCTTAAAACTGGTTATGATTCAAGATTTCAAGACTGTTTTCACCAGTAATATTATCAGCTAGGTAGCCCCTATTGTTGTGCATTTGATTTCTCTTTCTTAATCTATGTTAAAATGCATTCTGTTATTTTCAACCAACTATTTTAATCTATCAAGATTGCCCTAGAATTAAAAAAAAAATCCTTTAATAACTGCTAGAATGTTGTTTCTTTTGAATATTTGGCATACTGATTGTTTTTTTTTTTTGCTATGAATATATCTAAAGGGCTTGTTCTTATCTCTTTCACCAACTTTCAGAACTTCAGCCATCCATCTCTACAACTTAAGGCTACCTATATTTATTTGCCTTTGTTAATTCTCTTTACCTTTCTTTCTTTTTTGGAATTGCTTGTGCTAATGTTTCAGTATCTTAACACTCACTCATTTAAAACTCCCTACTCATGAGGTTCTCCTTCCATAAAATTCTATTTATTGTTGCTTCATTTTCACTGAAACTTGTTTCCTGCAGGAACAGATGCTGATTGCCAACCTCTGAAATAGATTACAAATTAGAAACAGATTTCCCATTTGTAATAAAAGGAAGTTCTGCAGTAAATTCTGCAGTAAAAATATATTTAATGGTAATTTTCTTGCCACTATCATTTCTACCCCAACCCTTAACAAAAAAATAAAATAAAATAACACCCTTGGAATTGTTTGAGAAAATAAGTATTATAAGAACTGAAGTCAAGTTCTTACTTGCAAGTTCTTTGCAAACCATCTGTTTGCAAAATATTGGTAACTTTAGATGAATATCAAAAAGTAAACTTCTTTTTGAACTTGTGTAGAAGTTCTCATTGAATGACTCAGCATGATTGTTTGGGAACCCTATGAACATATCCAGTTTTCTTGGCAATGATATGGAAGTTGTCATTGCTTTCAAATGTGTTTTGTTTTGTTTTAATTTTCTAGGATTTAACTTTAAAAAATCTGTAGTTCTCCCATCTAAGTAGTGTGACTATAGTGTAACTATGATGTAGTTGAGTTGAACTGAGATCAACCAAGGTCAGCTAGAGGTTTCCACCCATTCTCACTTGTTCTAAGTAAGCAGGAGTGATTTTTAGGGATCCATGCAGTATGATTGCTCTCTGGTTTATGTCAAGAGTCAAAAGAGTTTTCCAACTAAGAGTTTTGCATCCAACAATTAATAATTCCTTCTACCAGTGGAACATAGTTTTAAAGGTATTGAACTAGGTCAGTTGAAGTTCAACTCTCATAGCTGCCTTCTGTTTATAAATAAATTGAAACCAAAGCAGATTTTGGTTAGCAACATTGCTTTCTAGTAATAAATTTAATCTGCATGCAAAGAAATCTCTTTAACATGAAGGTATTTTAACCTTTATATGCTGAATAAGTTATGGTAATCTTTAGATAATTACAGTTTCATGACTTGACATTATATACACAGGTTTGTAGCCATTTTTAATACATGACAATCAGCAGTGCTATTGTTCATGTTTTGTTGAAAAAAATTGATTCAGAGAATGGACATATCTTTAGACTTCTTTGCAATTTAATAGCTCTCTGATCACCTATGTAAAATAAGTCATATTTTATTGCTCATTCTGTATCCTTGACCTTTATGTCTTAACTGCATAGCACAAAAAGTGAGGGAGAAGCAACTTTCAAGGGCAAAAGCTAGGTAATAATATTAAATAGCCACAATGGGATGAGAGCAATGGATTAAACAGACGGGTGTTTCCCAGTGCCCCTGAATGCATATTTAGCCATCACCTTCTTACAGACTCTGCTTTGGGTCTCTCTGCAGTATATGTCATGGTCAAACTGAGGTGTTGACATGGATAATTTAGTGTCTGAGCTCTTTTTAACACAGGATATGGTGTTGTAATTACATGCTCCAGCATAGGGTCTACATTCCAAGAAAGAATTTTTTTTCACAAAGACTAATTTGATAGAGTTCAGGGCCTTTTTCCCTAGGCTAAGTATTGAAGGAACCACTATGTATCAAATAGCTATTATGAAGAGGCAATCAGAAATAAGTGGTTTCAATAAATATCCATTTTAGAACACAGATTGGTTTAGCCTTTGCTTATATCTGTTGTTGCCCGTGTTGGACAGGAGCTGAAGGCTAAAACATACAAAGAACGATTACAGGAATTGGATATGTCTAGCATAATGAAAAGGACTAGGGGAGAGATGATAACAGTGTTCCAATATTGGAGGGGCTCCTACAAAGAAGAGGAAGGTCAAACTATTTTCCAAAGCACCAAAAGGCAAGATGAGAAAAAATGGATGGAAACTAACCAAGGAAAGAAATAACCTAGAACTAAGGAGAAATTTCCTAGTGGTGAGAGCAATCAACCAATAGAATATCTTACCTTCAGAAGTTGTGGGTGTTCCACCACTGGAGGCTTTCAAAAAGAGACTGGACAACCATTTATCTGAAATGGTATAGGCCAGGTCTCCTGCTCAAGCAGAGGATTGGACTAGAAGACCTCTAATACCCTGACCCTGGAGTTCAGTCAGGTTTGTTGGTCACATACATATGTCCCAGCTGTGTGGCCATTGCCCTGCCCACATTGCTCGATGTCTTGGCTGAAGTGGCAGTGGAACTCCCCAGCCTTTTGGTCGTGGAAGATTTCAATCTGCCATCGATCGGTGAGACATCTGAAATGGCACGGGAGTTCATGGCCTCCATGGCGGCCATGGACCTGACTCAGGTTGTTCAGGGCCCAACTCATAGGGGTGGACACACACTTGACCTGGTTTTTTTCTCTGGGCAGTGGATAAATGGCCAGGGTAGGGGGGATCTGTCTATTGCCCCCCTGTCATGGACCCATCATTCCCTCCTTAGGCTGGACTTTCAATCTGCCAACCCCCGCCATTGGGAGGCGGAACAAGTAAAATGGTTCCGCCCAAGGTGCCTGATGGATCCTGAGAGATTCCTGATGGAGCTTGGGACATTCCCTGCTTCCCAATCTCGTGATTCGACTGAGGCACTGGTAGCATCCTGGGAACAGGCGACTGCTGGGGCCTTGGACCGAATCACACCTTTGCGGCCTCTGATCCGACGCAGATCCCTGGTGGCTCCTTGGTTCTCCATGGAGCTCTGGGAAATGAAGCATCAGAAAAGATGCCTAGAGGAGTGTTGGAGGTCCTCCCGATCCGAATCTGATCGAACACAGTTAAGAACCTATATTAGGTCTTATCTTGTGGCGATGGAAGCAGCGAAGCGAGATCATTTCGCCGCTCTCATTGCATCTGCAGAAAATTGCCCAGCAGCCCTGTTTAGAGTGACTCATTCTCTCCTCAATCAGGAAGCGAGGGAAGACCCCTTATAGGGCAGAGCTGAGGATTTTGTTCAGTTTCTGCAAGATAAAATCGCTCAGATCTGGATCGGTCTGGACTCTGACTGGGCAGAATCCATCCAGGAGACTGGGGCTAGTCCTGGGAGTAGTATCTGGGTTGAGTTTGACCCTGTTTTCATGGATGAAGTGGACAGGATTGTGGGTAGACTGAGTGCCTTCACATGTTTGCTGGATCCGTGTCCCTCCTGGCTTGTCTCGGCTGCCCGGGAGGTGACTGGAGACTGGATTCAGGCTATTGTCAACACTTCTTTGAGAGAGGGGGTCGTCCCAGCCTCTCTTAAGGAGGCAGTGGTTTGACCCCTCCTCAAGAAGCTGGCCTTGGATCCAGACTCACTTAATAACTATCAGCTGGTCTCCAACCTTCGCTTTATTGCGAAGATTGTTGAGTCCATGGTGGTGCAACAGCTCCCACAGTTCCTGGAGGAAATGGATTTCCTTGACCCGTACCAATTGGGGTTCTGGCATGGGCATAGCATGAAAACGGCATTGGTCGCTCTGGTGAATGATCTCTGGTGGGCCCGGGATGGAGGTTGTTCCTCCATCCTGGTCCTACTTGATCTCTCAGTGACTTTTGATACCATCGACCATGGCATCTTACTGCAGCAACTTGGGGGGTTGGGGGTAGGAGGCACTGTTTTACAGTGGTTCTCCTCCTACCTCTCAGGTCGCTCGCAATTTGTATGGGTGGGGGGGCAGAGGTCCACCCTGAGGCCCCTTACCTATGGGGTGCCTCAGGGGTCAGTTCTCTCCCCCCTACTCTTTAACATCTATATGAAACTGCTGGGTGAGATCATTCATGGCTTCAGGGTGAGCTATCATCAATATGCTGATGATTCACAGTTATATATCTCCAACCTGGGCCACCCCGGGGTTGCCCTTTCCGTGATGTCCTGCTGCCTGGAGGTGGTATGGGCCTGGATGGGTAGGAACAGGCTAAGACTCAACCCTTCCAAGACTGAGTGGCTATGGATGCCGGCGTCTCGTGTTCTAGAAGTTCCATCACTTTCGATGGGGGGGGGGAAGTGCTTCCTCCCGTCAAGAGGGCCCACAACTTGGGTGTCCTCCTGGATTTCCAGCTGTCTTTGGAAGACCATCTTACAGGGGGGTCCTTCACCCAGGTGACCAGGGGGGCCTTCGCCCAGGTTCGCCTGGTGCGCCAGTTGCACCCCTTTCTAGACAGAGATGCCCTCCATACGGTCACTCATGCCCTAGTTACTTCTTGTTTGGATTACTGCAACTCCCTCTACATGAGGCTGCCCTTGAGGTGCACTCGGAGGCTCCTACTGGTTCAGAATGCGGCCGCGCGGGTGGTTATGGGAGCTCCCCATTACTCCCGTATAACCCCCCTTCTACGCGAGCTGCACTGGCTACCAGTTGTCCTCTGGATATGCTTCAAGGTGCTGGTACTCACCTTTAAAACCCTACATGGCTTAGGTCCGGAGTATTTGCAGGATCATCTCCTACCCGCCTTCCAGCGCCCTGTCCGCTCTCACAGGGCTACCCTCCTCAGGGTACCGTTGGCCAGACAATGTCAGCTGGCGACGTCCAGGGGTAGAGCGTTCTCCGTGGGCGCCCCTGTCCTCTGGAATGAGTTACCCACCGAACTTCGCACGGCACCTGATCTCTGCTCCTTCCATCGGGGCTTAAAGACCTGGCTGTCAGACAAATGGGCTGATGTAGATCCTTGGGTTTTTCTTATTTTGATTGCCGTTGTTTTAACTGGGTTTTAGTCATTTTGATCTTTTATTATTGTATGTTTTTAACTTGTGTTCGCCACCCTGAGTCCTTAGGGAGAAGGGCAGCATATAAATTATTGGTAAACAAACAAACAAACAAACAAACAAATAAATAATAAAAGGGACAGGGCCCTTGGAAGCCCACTTCCAAGCAAACCTGAATCCATTCCGGTCATCTCCAGCCATGTATTCAATAAGTCACATCATACCATCCTCTGCATATCCAGATAATGTATATATAAATATAACTTAAAAGTTTTAATCCACATGTAAATTGTGTAACCAATTAATTTAATGCAGCAACAGAACATTGTGCTATATTAATAACAACCCATCTTCAGTATACTATCTTCAGTAGAAAAATTGGATGCATCTCTGGTGAAGAAATGGAGAATGGAAATTGCTGTGAAAATTGAAATCAAGTTATTGGGTAATTTTTCAAATTCTGTATTAATCCAATTACCAAGATCATATACATATGCAGTGTTATAGTGTTATAGGGCACTGCACACCAAAACAACTAGACATAAGGACACACCAAACCAACTAGACACAAGATTTTTCCCGAATGCCATCACTCTGCTTAACAACTAATTCCCATAACACTGTTAAATAATTTACTAAAACTGTATTACTATTATTCTTCTTTTCCTTACTAGTATCTGTCTCTTCCCACTGTTGCTTGCATCTTTCAATTTATATTGTTTTTATTTGTTTCCTAGTACAATTTGATAGCTTATTAATAATCTTGACTAAGTGTTGTATCTTTTTATTCTTAATAAATGTATTTTATTCTCCTTATATACACTGAGAACAAATACACATAAGAGAAATTCCTTGTGTGTCCAATCATACTTGGCCATTAAAGAATTCTATTCTGTTCTGTTCTGTTCTGTTCTATTCTGTTCTGTTCTATTCTATTCTATTCTATTCTATTCTATTCTATTCTATTCTATT
>WNWU01000064.1:2870692-2895827 GCA_012654045.1 Ptyas mucosa
TTCTATTCTATTCTATTCTATTCTATTCTATTCTATTCTATTCTATTCTATTCTATTCGTGATCCCAAGGAGGATGGTTAATGTAGTACTACATTACATGCTGTTTTCCAAAGGGCACGTTGAAAAGTTGTATGTTAATGCCACAATCTATCATCAGGACCCTTATTTGTGCACATGCAATAATCTGGGATGGAATTGTATTCCAGTAGTACAAATCAATCCAACAGTAGATAATTTTTTTAAAAAAAACATTCTTGAAGGATCAATGCAAAAAATGGAAGGGTGGAATCCGAGGTTTTTGTCCTCTGTTGGCATTGGAGCCAGCTGGGTAATCTTGCACATGGTGTTCCCTGGAGGAACAAGTTGGCTGAACAATAACACACCTCTTTGCATCTGGCATTGACAGATTTATTGTAAGAATAGCCCAAAACAAGTGGATCCCACATATGCTAGGAAGAACAACTTTACTGACTGGATTTTATCCTGGAAGGTGTCATAAAATATTTCAGCAAAGATAGTAAAAACCAAAAACCAAAGATGAGTCAATGCAGGAATTTGGCACCTCTTTTTTCCCTTGATTTGAATGTAAATTAAAGCAACCCCTTCCTTGCTACTCAAATATCTGATCACAGATGAATCTATTTAAAAAAGGGAATCAGAAACTTTTATTATTTATTGAGAATGGTGGTGATTGTGAATAATGTGCATTTCTCCAACTCTATCACCAAATCCACATTTGCATTTGCCACTTTCTGAGCAAGATACACAATACAGATTAACAGAGTTGGAAGGGACCTTGGAGGTGTAATCCAACTACTGGTTCAAGTAGGAGATTCTATATCGTTTTGGACAAAATGCTGTCCTATCTCTTCTTAAAAACATCCAGTGATACAGCACCCACAACTTGAGAGGCAAGCTGTTTCACAATAATTGTTCTGACTGACAGGAAATTTCTCCTTAATTCTAGGTCGGATCTCTCTTTGTTAAACTTCCATCCATTATTTCCTGTCTTCCCCTCAGGTGCTTTGGAGAATTAGTTGACACCCCCTCTCCCCCCCCGCCCCCATGACAGCCCCATACATATTAGAAGAATACTATCATGTCACCCAATTCCTTCTCTTCATTACACTAGACATTTCAGTTCTCACAACTGTTCAGTATGTGGGTTAGCCTCCAGTCCCCTAATTATCCTTGTTGCTCTTCTCTGCAATCTTTCTAGCATCTCAACATCTCTTTTGTATCGTCGTGATCAAAACTGGATGCAATATTCCAAGAATAAAGTGGTACTAACAGTTCACATAAACTTGATAGTATTAGTCTGTTGATACAGCCTAGGACTGCATTGACTTTTTTGGCAGCTGCAGCACACTGCTGGCTCATAGTTAAGTGATTGTCCACTAGGACTCCAAGATCCCTCTCACAGTTACTTCTACTGAATAATGTCAGCAGTAATGGAGGATGTCAGCCTCCATGCGATGTGTTGATTATCGTTTAAGGGCTTTCCACAAAAATGGTTTGCCCTTCTGTAACAAAAGTTGACAGTCAATATTTTATAAACGAAATCCATAAAAAGCAATTTGAATGGATGATTTAGAGGTCAGGAAGTATCCATCTTACCGGCTTTCCAAAAGAATTTACAATTTTATGCACTCTTCTGTTTTCCTAGGCCACTCTTAATCTATATTGCTGCTTCTCTGTTTCTCAATAGATTCATCTCGGGAAATTGCCCAAATGAAGCCAAAAATGCCTTCTCCTTTTCTTTCCTCCTTGTCAGGTGTATTCAGAGAATTTATAACACATAATATAAAAATTACCTCCATGGATTATATTATTATTCTTGTGCATGTGTGTGGGGTGGGGGTATTTCCATAGCTTGCCATTTATACCAAACTGAAGGACATAAAAAGCTGACACATCAAAAACATCCTATATTAACCCACAAGACTTTAATATTCCCATACTACTGGAAATCTACTGGCAAAATACTTACAAAAAAAGAGAACACATTCTTTCCTGATTATCATTGACAGCATTTCATTTATATTCCTAAAGTAAAGATACTCAGAGGCAACATGAATCTATAATTTTGGCACATTTTACACTTTTGTGCTTTGGAAGACAAAATAAGCAGGAGGTTTAAAGTTTGCTGTGTTAAAATTTACAATTTCGACACTTTGAACAAATATTCAGAAATCTTGGTTTGATCCATAAACGGTGTGAAAGGCCTGTGTGTCCCAACATGCTCAAATTAAGCAAAACAGAATTTTTAACTGCTTTAGAGCTAAACGGGTTTTGCTGTGAGTTCTATTCAAAAAGTTTAGAAATCAGTTAAGCACACCAAAGTAGTATGAAAGAGTATTATATTATTATTTCTTTATTTTCCTAACTTTTTAATTATCTGATATCCACAAGAACTCCTTCTAAAGTTTCCAGTTTAAAGATGGGGAACTAAGAATGAGAGTGGGGGATTAATACTTTAGGGATCCCCAATGCCCTCCAAGGTGTAGTGGTTAAAACTACAAACTGGGAGATGATGAATCATGCTTAAAACGTGAAGCTAGAAGCTGGGTGACTCTCTCAGCCTTGGGAAGAAGCAGGCAATGGCAAATCCTTTCCGAAATCTCAGAAAACTGACAATTGGCTGGACAAAGGCACACACACAAAAGAAGAGTATCTATTCCCCTGGGACACACTATTGATTTTTTTTTAATCTAATGAGAGCTGCATTCTCCAAAGTGTCCAGCACCCTGAATTAGATCTAGCAATCAAGGCAGCAACTGATGGAGAGGAGTAATGCTATTAATTAAAGCTATTCTTCCTTGCTGGTTGAGCTGCTGTATTTTGCACTTAGTGCCCTTTCTGAGTAATTTTCAAGGACGATTGGAATAAGAACATAGTAATAAAATCATGAATCGCAGCTTTACATATTGCATTTGATAAATACACCCAATTATGCATTATGATTCAGTCAACATGCAATTATGCTAGTGAAAACCTTTGAGCATTTACATAATGTAAATGCAATGAGGGAGGAAATTATCCCCAGATATGTTTAGATTATACAGAGAAAGTGACAGCATTATTTTTATATGGTTTAAATTGTAAAGCATATAAAAAATGGTGGTCTGTGTCAATTTCAGATTATTTATGCTTTAGAAGGTGATGTCCTTGTGGAATGAGAACCTATTTCTCAGAGAAAGAAGTTATTATTATATAAGTCTTTCTTCTAGCTGGCACTACTCATTTTACCATTCTGTGAAGTGGGCATAAATCATTATTAGTATCATACTGCCATCTGGTGGATTGTGTATAAAAATAATACTGTAGAAATAACATTAAAAGTACTGTAGGAAGTGTCATTATCATGGGGAGTGTGAGAATAATAAAAAGTGTCTCTTGGTTTTAGCACTACAGTATTGATGTCTTTCTAAAAATTGACTCAGAGCTATGAAATCCTAACAATATCCGTCTTTTGCTTGCCATCATACAGTGGTTTTTGTATCAGCATCAGTGTTCAAATTCTTTTTGGATATGCCCCCAAATCCCAGCAGATTCACAAGGATTTCTTTCCTGTGATTGTCACTGATTTTAACAAGTGTCCTGCTCCCTCCTGGCTCCTTTTCCAAATGCTAAAGGAGTGCTGGCTGTCTCCCAACAAGAACCATGAGGCACAAGCCAATGTATTGTAGTCTGTAGACCAATGAGATGATGGAGCTTCTCCATAATTTAGTGCTGAAGAGAATGGTGAAGATGGAAGGGAGAAGTACCTTTTCTACTCCTTCATAACGACTCCCTTTTATATTCTACTGGAGCTCCTAGTCATGAGAACAGAGGATAATGAGGCTGAGGGGACAATGAATGAACTAGTTTGTGAAAGGAAGACTCACATGGGATTACAGGGGATAATGATGAAATTGCAATGTAGAGGATAATGAGCCAAGCCAACTCCAGAATGCAGAGCAGTCACCATATCTAAAGTTCCTAGGAAAGGTGGACTAGCTGCTTTTAACCAAGCATTGGAACTCCAGAAACAATCTAAATGATCTGCTGAATGGCAATGAAGTCCAAAGACAGAGGGAGGAATGTCTGTTAATGGTCTGAACTAAACTCTACTCTTGCAGTGTCATTTGCCAAACAGGCAGTGTCATCACAGGCTGTTAAGTGGCCAAGCACATACCTGACCAAATGTTTATGAATGCTGACAACATCAATTTTGCCCTTAGGAGTTATGTGAAACAGCACACTGATGACATACAGTAGCCTAGCAGAGGCCTTCAACCCATCATTGAAGACCTGAGGAAAAGAAATGGACCATACCTCTCTGGCAGCACTGTGCTCCAATGCCTCATCTCCAAGGCTACAACATGTCTCATAGGCTGCAGGTTGGTGAAGGAGGAGGGGCAAAACTGTTATAAATCTTTCCTTAGAATCATCAGTCTTACCATAGTTAGGTAACATAGCTTTCTTGGTTAAACTCTCCTGATAACAATAGCACTTAGACATAGTGCTAATTAGACATTAGCAGCCCCCTCTAAGCAGTTTACAGAGTCAGCATATTAGTACCCCAAACAATCTGGGTCCTCATTTTAACCACCTTGGAAGAATGGAAGGCCGAGTCAACCTTGAGCTGGTGAGAATTGAACTACAGTCAGCAGAAGTAGCCTACAGTACTGCATTCTAACCACTGTGACACCATGGCTTATGCCCCCCCCCCCACCGAAGCTCTTCTTTAGCTTTACTAAATTCCAGCAACCCACAGACTCAAAAACTGATCTATTACAATGCATTTTTCCTCCCCTATTTTTCCCTAACTAGACCAATTGTTATCCTGAAATATCAAAGAAGCCAAAGTTCCTGAAGAAAATAGTAATATAAGACAGAATGTAAAAATAATAGTGTATATCCTCATCTCATCTGCATATTAGCCTTTTGCCAATTGCAAAGTTTCAATAGAAGTACATTTTAATACCGCTAAAGCAATTGTTAAAAATTAAACAATATCCATTCTAATGGTTTAAAATTCCCATAGGCATAATTCAGAACAATAAACTGGTTGGATCTTACCTTTCACCTGCTACATTTTTAAAACCAAGAGTACATAATGGGTCCCCATTATACGAAAACATTTAGGAAGTGTTGATGGAATAATCTGGGTAAATTCAGAAACATTTCCCAAATGTCCCCTTCAGGAACTTGTGGTGGCAAAAATATTTGACTTCTTAAACCTGTTCTGTTAAGTGCTGTTAACAGCAATGTTTTATGTTAATTAATTTGTAGCTCTTTTTCGAGAGATCTTTAAACTGCTCCTCAAACAACTGAAATGGTAGAAAAAATGTTATCATTATCATAATGGCATCTAAAAGCATACTCAAATTTTGTGGGGAGAAGTCAGTAGAGGTTTAGAGATTGAATTATAGAAAGACAGGAATATTTTAATACTGTCTGGAATTGGAAGATACACAATAAACTGCTCCCAAAGAGCATCTGTAAGTTCAAACATACTGATATCCCTGAACATTGGTATCTGGTGTGCAAGAAGGAAGCAACTGTATCACTCAACATATTTTGAGATCCATGTGTGACAGTAGTGCTTGAGCAGAATTAAGTTTCAGATCAATATATGGGGCAATTTTCTAAGTACAAATCAGAATGTCCCAAAGGTGCTTTTTAAAGAGGCAACTGGACTTTCTGGTTTTGCTTCTCACCTAAGAAGTTTCTTCAGCTCTGACTGGATGGTGGAGTTTCTTTCATCTTCAAAGAAAAATCAGAAAGTCCAGTTGCCTCTCAAAAAAGCACTTTTGGGACAACCATGACCTGACTGAGAATCTCCATAAATATGCAAACTAGTATTCATATTTGTCCATCATTTCATGTTCTGATGACAGGTAAGTAGGCATATGATAACATCCTACTCTAAAAATGGAACATTCCAAAAAACTTTAGAATGTTTTATTTTTCTCCTGGACCATACCAACCCATCCATTCTAGGGTGTACAAAAACTGTTCTGGAAATAAAATGTCCATGTTCAGAACACCGCAAACTGCTTTCTGTTTTAGATCATTTATGTGTAGGATGGATGGATAGATCACATGAATGGATGGTCTGGGAGAAAAATGGAACATTCTGGAGGTTTTTTCCATCTATAAAAAGCTACCCAGAGTCATTGAATGTTTAATTTGTTATTGTTGATGATGTTGCTATTAAAAGCAATATTTTGAACATGTCCCCCAGAAATAAGTTCATCTGCCTCACTATTAGTATAGGGAAGCAACCATAACTATGTAATTAGTCAACATCATTCATTCTGAACTATTCACATAACCTTATTGATGTAGTGAAGAGTTTAGTATGAATAATGACAAGTTAGAATACCAGGAGTTATAGTCTAATTCCTTTATGAATTTTAACATACTACAGTATGTAATTATCATATAAATACAACTTAATGTAGTTTTAATTTTGTGCCATCAAATCAATGCTCATACTTAGCTGACTCAATAGATAGACCTTTCCCAGGATGAACCGTGCCCAACTTGTCCATTCTGTTCTTTCCATGGTTGCACTAACTGAATTTATCCATTTGTTGCTTGTTACCTTCTTCATTGTCCACAATATAATAATTTGATCCTGTCATTTGCATCCTGAGTGAAAACTCTCATTTGATTTGTTTAAGAATCTGTTTTCTTAACTACCCACAGTATTCTCAGGAATCTTCTCCAACTCCAAATTTTAAAATTGTTAATTACTCTTTATAGCCTGCTTCTTCAACATCCAACTTTCAACACTATCATAAAGCCTCACAGGGAAAACAACTCAGTGCATGTTTCTGATCTTTGTAGATAGAGGTACATTACTGAATCTGAAAATCTGTTCCTTCATGCTTGTCCTACCAAGTGATGGTTTGGCACATTCCTTGGTTTTTCTGCTAATAGTTTATTCTAAAGGGCAAAAACTACCCACTACTACATCACAGTACAGCCTCCTTAGCTGCTGTTCAGAAGAAAAGTATTTTGTGCAGAATTGTTTGAAATGAACAATCACCTTCAGTAGTGTCACCCTTCCTGAGGTAAATAAATTTCAACTTAATTCTGTTTTCTCCCTCATCTCACAGTGAAGTTTCTCCTCCTTTCTCCTTTCCTTTTCCCCCCTGCAAATAGGACCCATCTCCTCTACACAATCCTCATACATATGCACTTCATTGCACTTAAGCTCAGTGAAAGCCTGACCTTGATTTATGAGATGTGGATCTCATCCTCTGGTCCCTACTGTTATGGGTTACCTACGCCTTATTCTGAATCCATTCCAGAAGGCAACTGGCAGCTAAGGGTTTGGCATATATGTTTTAAACACAGTTCTCAATAATGGGTTTTTTTTAAATAGGGCATCTTACTTTCTCAAAATGAGATGTTTCCACAAATATCTTTCATTGGAAATAATTTCACAAGGACAAATTTCCAAGAAATTTATTTTAGGACACATATTGTATACAGTATGTCCACTAGCATCAATTGTGGTTAAGGATACATAATTGACTGTAATGAAGAGAAGCAAAATGATGACCAGCTATTTCTTCCCATGCCCACAAGATGTACCAGTGACGCCCATGATTCATTTTATTTTATTTTCCAGATGGCCAAACTGCACTTCCAAAGGGAAGTTTGGGGATGGTGACTAGTTACATGAGAGAGATGTGAAAAGAATCAGCGTTTGCAGGTGCGAAAGGACTGGCATGTTCATGAAGAACCATAGGAGGGGCTAGGAAGGCCTTGAGGATGGGTGAATGATGGCCAAAAAGTTCTCTCCCTTCTGGTCTTTGTCTGTGTGAGAAAGGAGCATTTGTGAGGAACAGGGACATCTGACAGGGTGGCCCAAATGTTAAGATGAGTGCTATGACCATAGGATCAAGGCACTGCCCCCTTTAAGTGTATTGCATGCCTTGCCTTCCCTCAGCACGGTCAAGAGAAAATGCTTCAGACTTTGTATCAGCATAGCACCTGCATGAGCCTAGATTAAAAAAAAGGTTGCTTGTTTGAATAAACAGGGCTGAGTGGCTCTGCATGCAGGGGCACTTTGGATTTCAGTCTCATAATTGAACCATTCTAGAAAATGGATTTTCTGAGTGGGCACAGCCACCAAACAGCGCTTTTAAAAATGCCAATTACCGGTATGCTTTTTCTAACTTCCACATGTACTCACCATTCTCCAAAGATTGGGTATTCCGAAACCATACCCAACTCATAGCCTATAATTTTTAGAGTAATTCCTAAGAATTTATACTTAAAACCATTTCCCTGAAATTGCAAAAAAAAATTTTTTTTAAATGCTCAAAGTGTGAGGAACAAACAGGGTATACTTGAAATCTTAGTACATGAGGGAAGGTATGATATTGTAGCCATTACGAAAACTTGGTGGGATGAAATCCCTTACTGAATCATAGAATCATGGGGCTGGAAGGAACCTTGAAGGTCTTCTAGTCCAACTTGCTGTCCAAGGCAGGAATCCTTATATCATTCTGGACAAATGGTTGTCCAATCTTTTCTTGAAAACCTCCAGCGATGGAGCACCCACACCTCCGGGAGGCAAGCTGTTCTATTGATTAATCATTCTTCCTGTCAGGAAATTCCTCCTTGTTTCCACATTGATTCTCCTCTGCCAAGCTTCCATCCATTGCTTCTTGTCTACCCTCAAGTGCTATGAAGAATAAATGAATGCCCTTTTCTTTGTGACAGGCCTTCAAGTATTGGAAAATGGCTAACATGTCGCCCTAAACCTTCTCCTCATTATGCTAAATATATCTAGTTCCCACAACTATTCAACCTATTGTTTTAGCCTCTAGACCCCTTAGCATCTTTGTTGCTCTTCTCTGCACTCTTTCTACAAGCTCAGCATTTATTTATTTTTGTACTGTGGTGACCAGAATGGGATGCAGTACTCCAAGTGAGGCCTCACTAGTGCAGTATAAAGCGGTACTATTACTTCCCATGATTGTGATGCTATCCCTCTGTTGACGCAGCCTAGAACTGCACTGATAGCATTAACTATCAAAATTAATCCAATACCAAAGACAAATTACTAGTTTCAAATGATATCCATTCCAAGTCCAGAAGAAATTACAAGACAAAAATTGTTAACAGTTTTATATGGAGTGGGGGAAAAAATCTAGCAAAACATTTCAAACTTTTATGAGACTCAAAAGATAGAAGGGGTCTTGCTCTTCCAAATTTTCAACTATATTATAGACCAACCAAGCTGTCTGTCATGGCTAACCATGGATAAAATACCCATACCAGAATTACTTGGGTAGGGCCAAAACATACTATGTTGATGTACTTACAATTTTTTGGAAAAATAAAAACTGCCCTCCAAAATGAAAAAAAAATAAGAGTTCTATCTATCATGAAGTTGAGTAGCCCTTGTGAAGGAAAAGTGATTTCTGCCTGTGGAAGGACTCTCCTGCATTCAGCATAGGAATAACCAAGGTTTATTGTTGCCCAAGCTTTTATTGCAGAAATCCCCACATCCCCTTCCTGCCATTAACTTCACAGTTGAAACAGTAAGTGCATGTTCCAGGGCCTGTTCTCAACAATTATCCTTGACCTATTTTCCCTCTCTTAGTGGATACAACAAGTTAAGGAGTCTCCTCAGACTATCATCCTTCACAAAGCCTTTTCCCTCTTAGCCTAACCTCCTGCTGTCTCTGCTCATTCCAAGTGACAGCCCAGCTCAGCAAAGTATTTATTTTGTGTTATGGGTTAGCTTTCTTTCTATCTCCTAAGTAAACCCACCAATATTTATAGCCCTGCCTCCACACTTGTAGCATATATCCGTCTTTCAGTCCTTCCCTGTCACCTGTTGAAATGAGAACTTGCAGCCTCTCCTGTCCTTCCCTTACATTGGCTTAAATCACACCAGATGTGGACCCTCAAGGCAAGAGGACGACTAATTGATTTCGCCAGCCACAGTACACCTATTGTGTTTTGACACAAACATTGTGGTGTGGGGGTTTATGTACTCGCCCCCATTCTTGCCACAAAAGTCAAAGGTTATTCAATTAAGAAGTCTAGAAAGTGTGACTAATAATCCATGGACTATTTCTACTGTAAGATGGGGGGTGGATTTCTTTTGGACTACCCTGAGAACAACCGCCTCACCGGGCTGGCTATAATGATGATGAATAGCTGGTGTGTGCAAGCTGTTAGTATTTGTTATGTGTGTGGGGGTAGATGGCAGGCGTATTGGGCAGTACACCTGCTGAGTTCCTTGAACCAGGAACAGCTGTGTGCATTGATTTAAAAGCCTGCTACTTCAGGCTGCAGGAACAAATCAAGCGACAGCCCGTTAAAAAAAAAGGAGAGAGAGAGAGAGAAAGAGTTTTATGATTTCCCCCCCTTCTTTCTACAAACAAGCGGCCACATCATATGTTTTTCTAATACTACCATAATTCAGAATTAAATCCCAACTCGAGGTGTCACTTGGTGCCATGTCAGAATTGTAATGGCTTATTTTAAAGGTCGTTATGCATGAGCTGGTGAGAATGCTGATGGAAAGGGGTGAAGGGGGGAGGAGGCTTGGCACAAAGGTGCCATTTCATTTCACATCTGCTCCACCCAGACAATTTGGAGCAATTAGTTAATATACATCAGACAGAGGACAAGCATAATATCTCTAGGCTTTTGCAACTGTGACTGAGAAAAGTAGAGTTTCCCCGCTCAACAACTATGATGAACAGCAAATGATTAAAGTAATACAAAACTATAGCTATGCCACAGGAAATTTGCTTCACTGAAGTTAAGCAATTAAGAAATTAGTTTATAATTAGGAAGGGAACTCAAGAGCCGGAACAAGGCACAACAGATGGGACTGCATGGCATGCCAGCTAGCTCCCATGCCAGAGTGAGAAGCTCTATGCTCGTCATCTTTTTCTTCCCTTCTGTTTCCTCTCCACAATGTGGGGGTGCATATGTACAGACACACCCAACCCTTTTGCAAGTGTTTGGAAAGATGAAAGAGGGGCTCCTTTTCAATGTCTTCAAGATCTTGGAAGTCGTGACTCTGGACGATTTATTTTTGCCTCGTCACAGTTTCCAACAAAAAGAATAAGAGATGGCTTCCTGTTCAAGGTATCAAGAGCCCCGCGAAACAAGGGCTCCTGATCAAACTTGCTCTGATCAGTGATTATTTTTTTCCATTGAAGAATGTGACTGTGACACTTGACACCTTTGGGCTTTTTTTCCTCTTTAGCTACCTCAGCAAGAAGGATAAGCAAAGTCTCTTTCTGAACTTCTCTCTCCATTCTCCTAAAGTTCAGCTTCAGAAATTGGGACTACAGAAGGCCAGACAAAGGTTTTGGCAAGTTGAATTAGGTTTGGAGGCTGGATATTGGAGAATATCCATTTTTGGACTTTTTTTAACAGTCTTTTAAGGATACCAAAGTTTCAAAATGTTAGATTTATGTTTGTCAGTGCTCAGACTTGAAATCTTACCACAGGTACAGAATAAGAGTACACAAACAATTATTGTATCTTGCTGTTTTGGTGGCAGTCAGGGCTGTAATTTTTTTAAACCTCTTTTTTTTCCAGAGCACACAATCAGCAGAGCTTTTTCTTCTGGTGAAAATTAGTAAACCAGTCACCTCAAGCCTCTCGTAAGGAAATGTTGAAGTCCTTTTAAGCCAATTGTGACAGTCTGTGACAGCCTGAGTATAAAAATGCAAATTCTAGAAGAGATATCCAGAATACCAACAAGACTGTTTGGGGAGGATCAGCTTTACCATTGGGTTTGCCAATGTCTCCTGCACTCCCAATTGCGTACAAGCAAACCATACAGGTCTTAAGCTTTTCTTCCCCAGTTACATCTCTTGAGCAGTACCCATAGAACAGGGGTCTCCAACCCCCGGTCCATGGACTTGCACCAGGCTGTGGCATGTCAGCAACCGGGCCACATAAACAAGCAAAGCCCCATCCACGGGATGTGGGCAGCATGCAAAACTATGTCCCCTCCAGTCCACAGAAAAACCTTTCTTCATGGAACTGGTTCCTGGTGCCCATAAGGTTGGGGGCCACTGCCTTAGGCTTTTATGCCTCTCAGCTCATCTCTGGATCCCAACTAAGAGATTCTTCAAAGGAAAAGGAGAGGGGGCTGAAAATTGGAGCTATGCTACTTGTCAGCAATCAACATGGAAACAGAAAATTGAGAGCTGCTTTGAAAACACTTTAGGAACAGCAGTATAGGGAGGACAAAGAGATCTGGGGAAGATGAGAGGAAGGACTATACAAAAATCCAGAGAAAGAGAGAGAGGGGAGGAAAAAGCAACCAGAATCATTATAGGAAGCAATTAGAAAAAAGCAAAACACATCCAGGGAGTCAATGAGTGAATGAGTTATGCATGCCACTCTAACCCTGCTTTAAATACTGTGTCCAGTTCTGGGCCATCCACTATAAACCAATAATAACACTTTTCCCCATTCTCCAATCCCTTTCACAGGAGTTTGAAACAAGGCTGCCAATATTCTATTTTTCTGCAAGCTCAAAGTGCAAAGAACGGGAAGAAAACAAGACTGATGATGATTGTCCTCCAGATGATTCTCAAATGAACACATAGGGAAGTGCAAAAAACATCTAAAGAGTGTCCCATCCCTGATCTGCTACAAGGTTGCAAAGATCTTCTCACCCCCACTTTGCACAAAAGGGAAAGAAAATAAATTTCTAGTGTTCTCTATACCACATTCTTCTGGACATGTTGTGTGCATCTGTTCCAGGGGGAAAAAAAGAACAGTTGGTATGAAGGGAAATTTCCTGGCTGCTACAATGGCATTCCTATGTTACATTTAAAAACCGCAGCAGATTTTGAAGTGGAATGATAACCTGTTTGCATTTTCTAAGCAAGTGCACTTCACAATACTTCTGACTTTGATATGTTGCTATTGCACTAGAGCAGGGTAGAAATGAAGAATAGTCCTTGAGTGATGCAGACAGGCAAGCTCCAGAAAGAGGATTCTGAATCTCTATGATTGCATGGGGCAGAAGGGAAAGAAATGGCTATTTTGACACTGGGTGCCTAAAGATGGGATGAGTTTTGGCCAGTGAGAATATTGGCCACTCATTAGCTCTGCAGAGCCACAGAATGATAAATGGAACCAAAAGCTTTCCCAAAAATCCTACTACAACAAAACAAATGCATATTTCTTTTCTTCAAAATGCTTCACTTCCCTGACATCAAGGATAGAACCTGAGTGTTACAAAGCTGTCATAGTGAGTATCCTATTTTTGGTCAGTGATCCCATCACCTACAGGTCTTCAAAATCTAATGGACTAGATGAAGTAGAATACAACGTTAAGTAGGACTCAATATAGTAAAGGTTGAGAGACAGATGCAAATGATCTGGAAGCTAAATGCTGGAGAGAAAAATGGGAGAAACGGATTAACCTTGAGAAAAAAACAACAACAAAGCAGAACTGACAGCACATTTCAAAAACTTGTAAGAAGAGTTACACAGAAGAAGGTAAAGACCTCCATTATCCCCATAACACAGGACATACGGGTAGTTCTCAACTTATGAGCATAATGGAGCCTGCCCATTATGGTCATATGTTGTTACAGTTGTAAAGTCACCAGATAGCCTTTTCTGCAGTAACCATTAAGTGAACTCCATGGTTGTAAAGCAAACTGATTGTTTGTTATGGGCTAATTTTGCCCAAATCTGGAAATAAATGCCAGGTTTCAGCAAAAATGTCATAAAATGTGGTCACATGACTATGGGATACTGCAAGCTACCATAAATGCAGGCCGGTTGCTGAGCACCGGAATTATGATCACATGGTGGTGGTGGTGGTGGTGGTGGAGCAGCTGTCAGAATTTCAAAACTGGGTCATAACATTATGGGGAGACTGCTAAGCAAACAGTTATATGTCAAGGACTACCTGTAATACAGATGAAACAAAATTGGGCAGGACAGGTAATACTTTAGAAGATAGAAATAAAATTTAAAATCTTACGCTAATGAAAATTACATTGGACAAGTAAGATAATGAAAATTAGCAGCGGGCACTACAAAATTACCCTCTTAGAAAATGGAAAACAAATAGGCAAAAATAGAATGTGGAATATATGGCTTGAGAGCAGAGCAGGAATACTTTATGAGTTGACATATGGTACTTGTGAAAAAAGATCTCAGAATAGTAGTTGACTGCAAACTGAATATTAGTCAGCAGAGTGATGCATCTACAAAAGTGGCAAAGGCAATTTAAGAAGTATAATTTCTAAATAATGGCAAGTAATTGTTGTATCTTACTTTGTTTTGGTTAGGCTTTACCCTGAGTATTGTGACCACTTCTGGGGACCAACTTTAAGAAAGACCTAGGCAAACAGATACAAGTTCAGAGATGGGAAACAACAATGGTCAGGAACCTAGAAACTAAGTTGTATGAAGAAAGACTGGAGGCCTTGAGAGAAAAAAATCTAACAAGCTAACATATAGAACATGTTCTATATCATTCTTGTGTTCAGAACACTGAATGATTAATGTAAAGTTTAGGAATATTCTGATTGAATATAAGAGAAAAAAAATCCTAAGAGTAAGAGCACTACAATATTGGAACAAATTAACTGGAGATGTGGTGGGCTTCCTTTAATAGTTGTGTTGAGCATTCACTAGAAAACCATTTGTAGGAGTAATTCAGTGGTTTTTCCAGCTGTCAACATGGTGTTTGTCATGGTGATCTAAATGGATCCTCCCAACTTTGTAGATACTAGAATCAGAGAATTCTCTGAACTCCTATTACCTATAAAAAGGCCAGTGAACATCTATGTCTGAAAGAACTTACTTCTCAGAGATCATAAAAAAGATCATTAGGTGAACCCTGACAACCCCCCCCAAATGGATTCAATTCAATTCAATTTTTACAAGAAGTGGAGGCTGATGAAGCACTACCTCAAAGCTTAGCTGTGATTAGTTTCTTCAACATATATGCCACATTATTCTTCTGATCCAAAACCATAAGCAGTATTTAATTTTATACAAAATAGTTGTTCATCATAGGCACACAGCATGCCTCCAACACTCAATGCATTTTTCCAGAGAGAACAAGACTTACAGTAACATAGGGACTAATGCTCCAAGGTGACATAATTGTTATTCCAGCTGAGATGTGACAAAGAATTTTTTTTAAAAAAAGCTATGAAGGCCAGTTAGGCATGGCTATAAGTCTATTTGTTTGATGGCCATAGTTAAATAAAAAAAACATTTGTCTCAAACTGTGAATTTTGCCAGTGGAAACATTCTCTGTGAAAAGAACTATTGATGATTATAGCAATACTTAGTAGACTAGGGAAGAGAGTTGCAGCTGATATTTGTCAACTTGGGAGGTCATACATGGTTAGTTGCGATAGTTTATTTTTCTGACATCTACAGATTACAAAGATCTACTGACATTAATTGCTTTAAAAACATAATAGTTCATCAGGCATGTCCTGAGGAGCTTATAACAGAAAATGTCCCATAATTCAGAGAACAAAATTTTGCATTATTTGCAGATAAGGATAACTTTGTACATATACAACCAGGCCTGCCTTCTCAAAGTCAAAAGGAAAGCAGAAGCTATAGTTAAAACTGTGATATGAATTCCAGCACAAGAAGAGAAAACCTCAGCTTTATTAAATTGCAGAGTGACTCCCATCCATCCATGAGTTGGTTTGGAAATTCTGGAAGTTGAAATCCTCATATTTTAAAGTTCTCAAGGCTTAGAAACATAGATTTAAAGCAGGCAAAAACCTGACTTCTGCACAGAATGTGAGACTTAGTTAATCAGAGGCACCCAGAGTTTGCAAAATGTCAGAGTCTTAGTTAGCCAGAGGCACCCAACTAACCACAGTAGAAAAGAGATACTGGTCAGGAGGGATTCTTGGTCTAGTTCAGCTCTTATCATATTGTTCAGCTCCACTAGTGCAAATGGTAGACTTTGCAGAAAGATATATATATGATGTTGTTTTCCTATGTGAAACCAAGACTTTCTGTCCTCTTAATATTGCCCAGAAAGAAAGTAGCAATTTCCTACTTTTAAACACCATTAGAATCATGGGAGTCAATGGTTCTGACGGGTTCTTTTAGATATTTACAACCTACAAGCCATTTCCAGGACTAAATCTTATTTAGAGAACTACATCAAGCACACTTTAGTTTTCTCCAGCCTTTATCCTGCAAGTGAGTTGAATGGCAATCTCTATTATCCTCAGCCAGCGTGGCTTCCCCCTTCCTGCCTTCCTTCCTGCCTTCTGGCCAAGAAATGGAAAAAAATCCAGGATCAAAGATGCTCAAAATAATTAACTCTGGAGAAAGACATCTTCTGTATAGGACTTTGCTGATTTATTTCTTCCTTTCTAACCCCACCTATTCAGAATAAACTACACAAAATGCATGCTGAATATGTTTTTAATCATAATTTTGCAAGCATGTACTTCTTATATTCAATAATTTGGTTTGTTTTAATGCAATAGTTGGTCCTTTTTCTAAAATTCTGTAATTGGCATTTGGGGAATGTTTCCTTTATACCAGTCTTTCATTGCAGATATGCAGTTGCTCAAGTTCTGATACCCTGTTAGAAATTGCTGCAGCTGATTTTTTTTTATGACCAATGACCCAACTGCGTTCCTTTACGTCTCCACTCTAAAGTATGTCATGCTGAATGCTAGCTAAGAGGATGTAGAAGTCCATAGCAACTCTCAGACAAGCTTTTCCCTGTTGCGATGCCAAAAAATCAAATTTCATGGGTTATGTCTATTTCTTACATTTTTGAAGTTTGCGAATGAATGCTGATCATTATACAGCAATATACGGTAATACGTTTTGTTCAAAAGAGGGTAATAATATCAGCAGTTTTGGATGGAATGTCGAATTTTTCAGAAATAATTATTTAGAAAATAGTGAAAGAATAATTCCTAAGGAAATACACCACCCCATTCCAAACCTATCAACCAATGCAATAAGGATGGAGAAATATTGACATTTCACCTCCATTACCACTACAAAGTGATTCTGAATATGGTTCCTATTGGTCAGATTTGCTTCAAATCTTCCACCAAAGGCTCTCTGGGCATATTTTCTTTGTTACTGAGGCAAATTAGACTTTTAAGATTGAACTATACAAGTTCCCTCTACATATTGCTTAAAAGTGTTGGAGCCTAAAATTTCCTTTTATCCAATCACTCTGCAGATAAAAATACTGTTTTTCAAAGGGCAAGTATAAGGCTCTTTATACTTTGCAATAGAAAATGATGAAGAAGAAGTTGTTGTTATTGAATACATCCCATCTGGGAGTTGTCTCTGGCCTCCCGCCCTCTCTCTGTATTTAGAAAATTTGAAAAAAAAATATAGCTCTTTTCTTTGACTTGTAATTGATAGATGAATGTGGTATTTATGTTTTGGTTAATTTTTAGCTCTACTTTTAACTGTTTATATTCTATTTTTGTTTTAAATGTCATTAGCTGCCTTGAGTGCTCACTAGGGCAGAAAAAGAGAATATTAATCAAACGTAAGGACTGAATGCTAGAATGGGTCTGATGACTTTTATTAAGCAGTTCAAAAAGGATCTAGTTTGTGCCATTGGCTGCGCAACTCTCCAGACTGTTTATATTCCTGCAATCAAAAATCTGTAGCCAGAAAGTTTGTGATAAAAGAGCCTGAGGGGACACTTGGGGCCATTATAAATCAGTAGGAAACTGCAAAAACGTAAATATAAGACTGATATTTTAAAGTTTACCTTTTAGTGCTTTGAACTGAATTAGTGCGTAAGTGCCCAGTGCTCACATCTTCCCCTGGGTCTTAAATATAGACTGTCCGCTACTTGACTTATTTCACAATGCATCTGTCTAGATTAGCCTTATACAACTAAGCTCTTTTTCTACCTGCCACCTACCAATAAAACCACACCATTATGACTTAGACTTAGAATTTAGAATAACTTTATTGTCATCTTCAATGTACACTAATTGGCATACATTAAAATGAAATTTTGTTGCATACAGCAATGGCACTTAATAAATGAGTGTAATAGTAGAAAAGGTACAAATAGCAACACTACTGCAGTGTTGCTGCATTCCTTTCCAAGAGAATCACCTGGGAGGAAGATAGAATGAAAATTGCCCATAACTGATAAATATCCAGTCTCTCAAAAGCTGTAAACCAGGGGTCCCCAAACTTGGCTATGCTGGCTGGAGAATTCTGGAAGTTGAAGTCCACATGTCTTAAAGCTGCCAAGTTTGAAGACCTCTGCTGTAAACGTTCTCTGGAAACCAGGCCTTTTATCTAGAAAAGCAGAGCCTTGCAGTGCAAAAGCGTGATCTTAAGTCATACAGGAGTAAAACTTTGCAGGCTTTTGAAGATTATAAATTTCTACTGACGGTTTCTAAAACAAAATGGAAGGAGAGGCATGAGATAATATGGAAAAGGGGGAATGAAGATATTTAAATCTGGGCTGGAGGGAGGGCTGGGCTGGAGGGAGGACATCCCACCTTCCCCCACACTTCCTAGGAGCATAAATACAGATCTCTTCTGTATTGTTTTTCTTTTGCCATTTTATATTTTGCAGTTAAGGCTGAGATAAAATCCTGAAGTAGTTAGCTGGTAATTAACAACATGCTTGCACAAGAGGACAAGTTGGAATAAGAGTCATCTCATATACAAAGAAGTGGGATAAAAAAAACTATTTGTTTTATTTATCTACTGATAATATTTAAATCCTGCCTTTTACACAGGAATTCAATTTTCCCCCACACCTGTGAGTAATGTGCCAAGAAATGAGATGTATGTCGAAGTCTAGGTTTTAAAATGAGGGATACCCCCAAAGGAGAAAAAAGATTCTGAACTTGTAGGACCCTACTTTCCTTAGCAAACTCTTCCCCACTTCACTTTGCCACTGAGATATCAGGGATAGGTAGATGCTAGGTAACTCTGCAAAAAAGAAGAGAACTTTCTATCAACTAACAGGCTGAATACACCAAGGATATCTTGAAGAATTTCCCTTTGTTTTATTCTTCTCTTTCCTGCTAGACATTGAAAAAGAAATCTTTCTTCTATTGAAGGTCAGCAATAATTAGAAAACACACCCTTACATCAGCAGTAAACTATCAGTCCCGGCAGTATAATGACATTAATACATCCAGATGGTGTGCTGCTGAGGCACAATGGGAAGAATATCATCAGTGTTTCAATGATTAGAGACTCCTTAGAGGACATTTTAATTCTCCATACTCTTACTACCATGGCCTATACATATTAATAAGTAAACATAAAAATAATGAGCAAAACATGAATAAATAAATATCAATAGTCTCTAGTTAAGGATAGAATGTGGAGAAGGCAAAACTAAGTGAACAGATTAATTGCATCCAATCCTAACCCCTATCCCATCTTGGAAAGGAATTTGTCATGAAATGTACTCTGGAAATAGGGAATAATGTGCCTGGAGCTTTGCAAGGAATGTGGAGGGGGTTTTTTGCATGCAAGAGGGGAAAAGTACAGGTAGGTTTTTAAAAAATCCTCTAATATGGCATTTTATAAGTGATCAAAAAGGTAATTGTTTATACTAATACTATATTTCCTGTGCAATTATATTATTCTTTCAAAATATTTGCCAGGATGCAACTCTGTTTCTGGGAGATGGAAATTTACAAGAATTAAGGAAGTGTAATCAGGGAAGATATTCCATAGGTGTCCAAAAGAATGTTCTTCAGCTGTGAGAACAGGACCTATCCTTGTCTCAAATTTTAATTCCCTACAAAAGCCCTCTTTTCTTCAGTTAACAGCTTAGATGGAGATTTAGTTACCTATATATTTTGCCTCCTCTGCTCCTTTAGCTCTAGACAAGGCTATATTTTTCTGATGTGATATACAGTATGCTAGAATTCAACTTTGCCTTCTCTTTAGCATTCATTCCAAATATTATTCATTCCAACATATCCCTGTTGGAAGAGGGATAAAGCTTTGACTGTGTCATGGGCACTGGAATATAATTTACATATGATCTGAAGCACACTTTCACAGATGCTACAGCAAGTTGATTTGCAAGTAATTATTAAAAGCAGGTTTGAGATTGGACACCTCAGATCCTAACCTTAGGCTCTTAAATTTCATACTACTCTGATGCACTTTTCTCTCCACATGCAAAGGAAGCAAGTAATTCTAAACTCGTATGTCACTGTTTTTTGCATAATATTCTCATTTCTTCCTGTTAACGTTTCATTTTGTTCTGAATGTGTCAAAATACTGAATATACATTCTATATAGGAGGGATGCAGGCAACAGTAGGCTGCCTTGCAAGGTAGTTTTTAGATTTAGTTTTTTTTTTTAAATCTTGGCTTGCACAAAATAGTACAAGCAACCTTGGGATAAAATTGGTCTTTGGTTGCATTTGCAGCATCCTGACAAAACATGTATGAAAAAAAGGATAGTTCTATCTTTACCATTAGCAAGAAATGCTGCTTATGCCATGGGCTTGGTAATTAACCTGCTCCTTCTATTTTACTGAAAAGACTTAAGACATAGTAACTGTGATGCATTGTGGAGGTTGATATTAATGGGTTTATCTGCTGATAACTATGTTATAGAAAATTGAGACTTGGAATGTAATGTGAATAAATAGGTACAAATGGGAGGAAAGGGAAGGGAAGAGAACTATTTGTAAAATAAAGAAAAAAGGGTAGGCTGTAATAAGATGGACTTGACAGGAATGTCTGAGTGAGAATAATACTTTCTAACTTGGACCAAAGTCCTAAAAATTCATAAAGTTCTGATTATTCAGTGAATAATGGTTTAGAAAAAGGTCAGTTTGTTTTGAATATTTGTTCTGAGTATGCTCAGAACAGTACTGAATCAAAAGAACAATTGATTTGATTATTTATGGGAATAAAGTGAAAGAATTAGTGAAAGATGCACGGGCTGAAGTGAAAGTAGAATGCCTCCAACCAGAGAAAGTACAAGCCATTTATAAAGAGGTATGTAGAAGACAACTTAACCTCACAGCAAAATGAATGGAAAGTGGAGACAAGAACAGGGGGAAGCAAAATAAGAAGCATCTTCATGCTGGATTCAGCCGGTTGGCACCTATTTGGTAAAACCATTTGTTAACTTTCTGAGCAGTTCGGAGAATCAGTTCTTGCAAGAAATCTCCTTCCAACAGCCTTTTGTTTTTTTCCACTTTAGAGGGCTAATCCTGTCAGGAAGGAAACATTCTGGTGTTATTTCTAGCCTAATCCTTATCTTTATTGCCCTGCCTACAGAAACTGCCTCTCTGGTTAAGCCTTATTACATTGTAACAGCTAATGGTTCTTGGCAGTACACCCAGACTTTCTGTTGCCTGAGCTGCTTCTCTGGAGGGGCTTGACTTTCTTAAATGGGAAGGGTTGTTTTAAGCTTTTTACACTGCTTTAGTGGTTCCGGGCACTGTCATTTTGGGGTGTACTTCGAAGAGGCAGGATGCAAGCTTGGCACTGATTTTTTTTTTACTGCCTTTCTGGGGGCATGTAATCTTTCCTTAAATCTGGATGATCTCCTTAGGATATCTTGTGAGGTGACTGAGACCAGCTGGTATCTTTAAGCGGTGCAAATGAATCTAAGGATTGCTTCTCTTGGGTGTGAAAGGGTGCTTTGTCAGTTCACTGAGCATAGGAGTCTCTTGTCTATTCTTCAGTCATCCAGGTCATGGCTGTCCCAAAGGTGCTTTTTTCAAGAGGCAACTTTTAGTTTCCAGAAAGTCCATTTGCCTCTTGAAAAAGCACCTTTGGGACAGGAGTCTCTTGCATTGCTTTGGAGTGGCCAAAACATATGATTGCTCACTGATAGTAAGATTAAAAAAATTAGGAGGTAGGGGTGTGGATCCTCCAATTCATTTTAGTTTTCTCTCATGATAATAAGGCTTAGTAACAAGGCACCAGGCTTGAAGTTTATTTAGATATCTGTGGCATGTACTAATGTTATTGTAATCCTGACAAGCTTGGGAGGCTGGGTCCCCTATATAATTTGTTAATTTATCTCTTTAGGTCAGCATTTTGTAGTCCAAATATGCCCACCCACTTTCTGACAAGCTTAAATGCTAAAGGGTTTCATTTTATGAGCAAGAGGTGGCTGCTGATAGTTATCATTGCATTTTAACTATTTTAATTCCTCAATATGTTCTGGCAGCCTGCCTGATTTGTAACTCCAGTTTGCAGGTATTTCTAACCTAATGATTGGTATTTAGGGCAGCTTTTTGCAAGTAAAGAAGCTTTTTGTATTTTTGTACAGGTAATCCTTGATTTACAACAGTTCATTTAGTGACCATTCAAAGTTACAATGGCACTAAAAAAGTGACTTATGACCATTTTTCACACTTAAGACCATTGCAGCATCCCCATGGTCACAAGAGGCCGGGCGAGGTGAAGCGCCTTCAACGTGAATAACATCAAGTTGGCCACACCCACCCAGTCACATGACCACCCAGCCACACATACCCAGCTGGTCATTAGGGCAGAGAACTGGTTGTTAAATTATTTGAATCCTACCACTGAGCATTACGTTACAGTGTGTCACAGAAATATGTAGAGTTATGCTAATAGGATGTATGAAAAAGAACCCTTAGTAGAAGATGAGGGAAAAGGAATGGATAAAGAACACAGATAAAAGAATTATTGCAGAATATGAGGATAAGAGAACAATACTGTACAATGTATATATAGAGGAAATAGGTATTGAAGAAAGCAAAGAATAATTAGGATTAAAAGAGGCAGAGGAAATGTAGAAAGTTTTGAAGGGGAAAATAATTTTAGAAGTAGATGAAAACTGCTTATAGCAGAATGAACAAAATGAAGAATAAATGTAATTTGGAATGAAGATAAAAATGAGGAAATCCTAAAAGGAGTCTTTTAGAGTTCTGTATAGCAAAGACATTGTTATGTCAAGAAGACAAATTAAAATGAAGGTTATAAACGTTAGTATCCAAGGGAAGAAATGATGGAAAGGAGCTGAGAATTCATAAATTTACTTCTAGGCAGCTCATAGCAATCTCTACCAACAGTTTTGGAAGAGAACAGTTTAATACAGGATATCTCTCCCTTTCCCATTCAACTACAGTATTATGCTTTTCAGCCTTGCAGAAAACTGGAGAACACATAGATAAATGCAAGCTAAGGTAGTCTAGTACTCTTGTACAAATCTAATGGAGAGTTTACCCAGTAATAATACTCCATTCTGATATGTTGTTTATATTTTAAAAATAGCACCACATTTTCTTCAAGGTGATCTTGAATCTTGATTGTTCTCATGGCAACTCCCTCCATCCCATTTGCTTTCTTTTCTTGAAACTCTGCACATCTCCTGACATTACTTTTACCCAATTGGAAGCAGGATTAAATAGAAATTCAGAGTATGCTTAATATGTTCCTGTTAGAGAAACCTGAAGGATTTCCACCTCAGTGGGGACAAAAGAGGGTGGGACATACTTCCACCAGCCTGAAATATCCTATATAATAAAAACCTTTTTGAATACTTGACTTTGCCTTCTCTATAAAATAACTTGTGATTGCATTAAGTGGTGTTGGAATAAGGGGAAAAATATTGTTTTGAACAGCTAGAGTTGACTTAATGGAGCTCATAAACTGCAGACAAGGTATAAAAACATCCTGAAGGCAAACAATTGCAGACAAGAATGACCATGACATAATTAACGGCAAGGTAGGTCATGCTCTCTGGAGACATTGAATAGGACATGGTGTTGTGATGGATTATTTATATTTTTCCAAATTTCTGCCTCATTCCATATTTTATCTATGGTTTATGACAGCTTTGTGCAAGGAAGATTGGAGAGCTCAAGGAGGGAAAAGCAGGTCTGATACAAATTAAGCTGGCAAAAGATTACTAGAAAGGTTGAGAATGCTAAAGGTTGAGATGGTCTGAGCAAGTATTTCTTTGGACTAAAGCAGGGGTATCCAAACTTGGCAACTTTAAGATTGTGGACTTCATTTCCCAGAATTCCCTAACCAGTATGGGAAGTTCTAGAAGTTGAAGTCCACAGTTCTTAAATTTGCCAAGGTTTGACACCTGTGGTCAGAAAGGAAAGATTGGTCAAGCTACCCCTGTTGGACCACATTGTATTCAGAAGAGTTATCTACTAGCTTGTAAAACACAGTGGTTACTGTTACCTAAAGGAATGACCAGAAGATACTTAGATTGGATTTAAGGAGAGGGGCAGAGAGCCAACTATCACTTTTTCTTGCAACATTCCATTTTTCTACAGAGACTTGGAATTTATAGTTTTTGGGGGGACTTCCAGGAACTAGGTCCCAATCATTACTCAGTCAAAGAAGGCAAAAAAAGACATGTACATCTTGGATAGGAGGATGGAAGTTAATGTTGTGGTGCTCAACTCTTCAGTTGTCATTGTTCCTGCTGTAAATTTTGCATTAAGGTCCCAAATATACCAGCAATATGTTCGTTATAGTAACTAATTATGCAAATTACTCTCTGGAGGAACTACGCTTTTCCATCTTTCCCTTTCCGTTCCTTCAACATGTCATTTATTTATTAAATAAGTGTTATTCATTGATTACTTTTGCTTCTCTAAGGAATCTAAGTGATTTACATATGACTCTTACATAGAAGCCACTTACAAGAACAAAACTTTGTTTGAGGAACAGAACTGAGATGTGTGCCTTCAGTTCACTCTGTAGGTCTAATTAGGAATCTAAATGAAGAGAAAAGGAATTAATTATACAAAATTGGGAAACGGGTTGCAAAACAACAGAGTCTTATCAAAAAGAAAATAATAGACTTTGTTATTGCTATTCTTGAATCAGGATATTCATTTAAATCAAAATATTATAATTTCTTACAAAGATTACTTATGGGGAAAATGAATTTACAAATGATCAAATATATTAAATTTATAGTTTTTTAAGATAAGTTCATCTACTTGATGAAAAAAGTGGAAGCTTCAATCCTCAGGAACATCAAAATACAACTTACACTCCACATAAATTAGCTGCCCAAAGAAAAATCCATTTAACTCAGTTGTATATCATATTATATTATTTATATTGTGTATAGTATAGTATAGTATAGTATAGTATAGTATAGTATAGTATAGTATAGTATAGTATAGTATAGTATA